>JAEAOA010000965.1:40735-230735 GCA_016746295.1 Potamilus streckersoni | reverse complement strand
ATTAGAAATCACAGGTCTTTTAGTGAAATTCGAATGTCGATATGAACATCCGTTTAAGAGAAGTAACGATAGCAAGATTTTCGTGCCAGCTACCATGGTGAAAATACTGGATGTCAGATCGGTACCATTTTCATTTTGGACTAATTTGACCTAAAGATATATTTCAGTGAAAACTCCATGTCTATAAAACCATCTTTTCAGGAGGAGTAGTTATAACACATTTTTAAAGATGATCTCTATGCAGGATATATTTGATGTTTCAGTAGCAATTTTCATTTAAGACCCACTAGACCTTAGAATAAATGTGCGTGTGTGTGTATGCGTGTGTGTGTGCTGTTATATGTGCGTGTGTGTGTTTGTGTGAATTTCATTGCTGTTTAGGAGAAGCAACCAAAAACTTGTACTAACAGATGGCCGCTAAACGACGGACGATAAATCACTTCATAAGCTCTGTGGGTCTATGACCGGTAGACCTATAAATAATCCCACTATTCACAAGAGGCAGCAATAACTGCTGTAACACCGCTTGTCTCTCGCAGACATTCACAAAATCGGGCAAATGAGGAACACTCATCAAAGCACAAAGGCGATATGTTGCTGATAATCCGGAATTGGCAAGATAACATGCCTTGTACCTCTTTCGGATAATTAGATACAAACATAAAAAAGTGAGTTCAAAATTGATTCTACATAAATAAGACTAAAGGCACTTGATATGAAATTTAGAAATCATGCCACAAATGAAATGATACCATACAATACAATAATTGATACCATACAATCCAGGAAATTATGCCATATAAACCAAGAAATGATACTATACAATTCAAGAAATTATACGATACAATCCAATAAATGATACCTTACAATACAAGATATGATACCATACGATAAAAGAAATGATACCATACGATCCAAGAAAAGGAACTATACAATGCAAGACTGAATAAGAGGTTATTATGCATGTAAATACAAAGTGATTGATAAAAAATATAGATAGATAGAACAATGAGTGGATGGATGGATGGAAGGAAGGAAGGAAGGAAGGAAGGAAGGAAGGAAGGAAGGAAGGAAGGACATACAGCCACATAGATTGATGCTATCAAAGCAATCAAAGGATTCTAAACCTTTCGGATGTTGAACAACATAAATATCAGCCACAAAACTGGAGAGAAAAGTCTGAGATAAAAAGTATGTGAAATCAACCTCATTCATCTCTGGTTAAAACTCTTAGAAAATTACTGATTTGATCAAACAAAAGACGTTTAAGTCTGCAAAATGTATGCACCCTGAATTAGTGGGGCTTGTGTCAGGCATTCAGTATAAATGTATGCACCCTGACTTAGTGGGGCTTGTGTCAGGCATTCAGTATAAATGTATGTAATTGAATTAGTGGGGCTTGTGACAGGAATTCAGTATAAAAGTATGCACTCTGAATTAGTGGGGCTTGTGTCAGGCATTCAGTATAAATGTATGCACCCTGAGTTAGTAGGGATTTTGTCAGGCATTCAGTATAAATGTAAAAGATAAAAGTGAAATTGCAAAATCAATCTAGAATAACATGTAACGTCATCACACAAAAACTGGTAAATTTATTTTACATGTATCTTTCAGTAAAATTATCACACACACACACACACACACACACACACACACACACACACACACACACAAAGAGGATCGAACTTATAGTGGAATCTGCAAGAAAATTCAGTAATTATTATCACATATAATATGCACAATTTCACCAAACATAATGTGTTGTGTAAAGAAGGGTAAGTTTCCTTAAAAATGTCGACTAAAATGGAAATGGAGTCAGAATAATTATTTCACGTTTTGACTTGATATTTTAAAATATTTTTTTTTCCTGCGCCCAAGAACCTTCGCACTTTTAAATGTGATATCCGTAAGTGTTGTTTATACACTTTTGTATGTGTATCTTTTTTGGGTAGATAGCGTCAATTTCGCTGTGATAATTAAGCAAAACTTGTAATTGTATGTACTTTTTCTACATGTATTTTAAAATTATGGGGGAGGGGGTCTTATATTTATTTTTCATATATTGTCCCTGGCAGAACATGACATTTCCCTGTGACTATTTAACATAACTGATGAAACTTAAACATAGGTCAATGCGACCTTTTTATTGGTTGTTGAGTAGTACATCTGAGATGAATATTTCCATCAATTTCATGATTGGTCCTTGAACAGCATAAGAGAAAATAAATTAAATGCAAAACATTCACGTAAACACTAAAGATTTGAAAGTAGATCACTGTGACCTATGTTTGCTTACAGTGAGCATTGCCATCCAAGTACAAAATATCCATCCACAACAGTGCCCATACACCGAGCTAAATGCAAAGAAATTAACGTTGACGCCTGTACCAGCAGCGACAAAAGCACAGTCCAAAAAGTGAACCTATCTCCATCTGTGTTTCACGCATGAGAATCACGTACAATTTATAAGCAAGACGAAAATCTCTCCGTACACACACGTAAGTATGTATGCACACACGTAAGTACGTATGCACACACGTACATACATAATTGAACCGCTCCGGTGGCCTAGTGGTTAGAGCGTCCGCCTCGGATGCGGGAGGTCGCGGGTTCGATCCCCGGTCGAGTCATACCAACTTACAAAAATGATACTAACAACTACCTCGCTAGACGCTCAGCATTAAGAAGTTAGTGTTAGGACTGGTCGGCATGCATAAAAGATCGATGAAATATTTTATCCCATTCCGGCCCTGTAGAAATGCTATTGAAATGGACACATTTCTGATCTCAATAGATTAATTTGTGCTATTTCCTGACATATCTCTGACCAATTACACATTCTATTGTTAGAGGCACCACTGTGACAAATTAATTCGTATCTCTTATCGAAATCCATAGCACGGGTGATTCAATTGAATCTTCCAGCTGTGGTAACACTTTTGCTGCCTGGCGAAATCAAAACATTTTTAGTGTAGTTAGTATGTTTAGCCATGTAATGGTTTGGAGGGGGTGGGTGGGTGACTGTTTAATTACCAGAATTAATAGATAGCAAGATATATGTATCACTTTCCAAAAGATGGTTGCTTGTTTCACCGCCATTAGATAAGATTTTGAGTTTAATTTTGTGGTAAATAATTTTAAAATCCCATTCCATACATAACAATATGATGGTTTTCATATAACAAATCATTAAAGGATATAATACGAGTTATAGAAGGACGGTGTTCATACAACACGCGTTAAAGAACGAGAGTGTTCATAAAACACGCGTTATAGAAGGACGGTTTTCATAAAACACGCGTTATAGAAGGGCGGTTTTCATACAACACGCGTTATGGAATGGCGGTTTTAATACAACACGCGTTATGGAATGGCGGTTTTCATACAGCACGTGTTATGGAATGGTGGTTTTCATATCTCACGCGTTAAGGAATGGAGGATTTCATATAACACATTATAAAATGACACTTTTCATACAACTCATATCATGATAGAATGTTTTTTATGTAACATACATCACAGTAGGACTGATGTTCATCGGACTATTTGCTTTAAACCCATTGGACGACTTTTATAGAACATACAACCTCTCTGGTGGGATAGCAGTTAGAGCACACGCCTTGGATGCAGGAGGTAGTGGGTTCAAACCACAGCCAAGTCATACCAAAAACTTATAAAAAATGGTACTAACAGCTGCCTTGCTGGGCGCTCAGCATTAAGAGGTTAGTGTTAAGACTGGTCGACCTGGTGTCAGCATAATGTGATTGGGTGGGACATGATGCTACATGTCTAAGGCACTATGCCCCAGTGCTAGACATCACTATAAACTGCCACACTGCAGGCATCGTAGCGACATGACTGCAAAACTGTTTAAGCTACAGTAAAAATTCGGATAACGCACACACATAACATACATCATGATAATACGGTTTTCTTATCATACATTATAATGGGACTTTTTTCAAGTAAGGCGTTGTAATTGGACCGTTGTCGTATGACACACGTTATAATAGGACTGTTTTCATATGACACACGTTATAATGGGACTGTTTTCATATGACACACGTTATAATAGGTCCGTTTTCATATGACACACGTTATAATTGGACCGTTTTCATGTGACACGTTATAACAGGATAGTTTTCAGGCTATTCACTAAGTGTTCAGATTAACCGTTGTTTGCAATACTGCCTTTAGAAATATGAGAAAGGAACTTATGACCAAATCAAGGATCACAATCCAAGATGCAAAATTAGACTGTGTCCATTTGTCCATGGAAACTACAGAGTATTATATCTTTCTACAACATATTATATGAAATTCAAAATTATACTTCTATACAAAATTAATGAAACTGGTGTGAAAATACTAAATTAATGATTTTATAACGCAAAACAATGCGCACAAATCAATCAAGTTATTGAAATGATTTATTAAATTTCCTATGAAGTAATACAAAGCCTGTATAATATAGTTCATTGCTCCCTCTTTGTTACACTGCTCAATGTATAGGACAGTGCTCCCTCTTGGCTACCCTGCTCAGTGTGTAAGATATGACAGTACTCCCATTGATTACACTGCTCATTGCGTTAGACAGGACTGCGCTACCGCTTTGTTACACTACTGAATGTGTAAACTAGGACAGTGCTCACTTTTGATTACCCTCTTCATTGTGTAAGATAGGACAGTGCTCCCGCTTGTTTATACTGCTCATTGTGCAAGGTTTGACAGTATTCCCTCTTGATAATAATGTTCATTGTTTAAGATACAGCAATGATTCTTCTTTACATTGTTAATTTTGTTATATTGTACCACAATTCATCTTTATCACGCTGTTCATTGTATTGTATTGGACGGAGCTCCTCTCTGCTTTACTGTCCATTAGGTAAGATAGTATAGCACTCCATCTTTGTTACACTGCTCATTATTAAGAATGGAGAGTAGTCCCTCTTGATCACAATAATCCTTATGTAAGGTAAGACAATGCTGTATTTGTTACAATGTTTATTAGCTACGATAGCAAAATAATTTATCTTTAGCACACTGTTCATTGTCTAACATAACACAGAGCATACCTCTTTATACTATTCATTCTGTAAGGTTGTGTAAGATACCACAGCGCCCATCTTTTATATACTATTCATTGCCTAACATAGCACAGAGCGTATCGTTTTACGCAATTCATTCAGTAAGATTGTACAGCGCTTATCTTTAATTTACTGATCCTTATGTAACAATGCACGGCATCCATCTTTTATACACTACTCATGGTCTAATATAGCACAAAGCTATCTTTCTACACTATTCATTCTGTACGATTGTACAGTGTTCATATTTTTACACTATTCGTACTGTTACATTGTACAACGCGTCTGTCTGATTTACAGTTCATTATTTATGTAAGATAGGACAGCTTATCTTTAAGTTTACTGTTCATTATGCAAGACAGTATAGTGCTCATCTCGTTACACTATTTTGTAAGATAGTAGTGTTAATCTTTATCACACTATGCATTGTGTGAGATTGTAAAATGCTTTTCTTTATTACACTATGCATTGTGTGAGATTGTAAAATGCTTATCTTTATTACACTATGCAATGTGTGAGATTGTAAAATACTTACATTTATTACACTATGCATTGTGTGAGATTGTAAAATGCTTATATTTATTACACTATTTACTGAGAGTACAATATTGATCTTTATGGCACTATTTATCGAAAACAAATAGTAGTACTCATTTTACTACACTATTCATTGTGCAAGATAGTACAGTGCTCATTTTTATTGCAATCTTCATTGTCAAATAGCACAGTACTCACTCTATTCACTTTAATAATTGTACAGTACTCAGTTTATTACACTAGTCCCTGTTTAAGATATTACAGTGCTTCTCTTTATTACACTATTCAGTGTGTTCGATTTTACATTTCCGATTTATTAAATGGATTTTACTACTAAGAAGTCACAAATTGTTATATTCCAAGCATGAAGTTAATTGGATAAAGAAATTATATATATATATATATATATATATATATATATATATATATATATATAGAGAGAGAGAGAGAGAGAGAGAGAGAGAGAGAGAGAGAGAGAGAGAGAGAGAGAGAGAGAGAGAGAGAGAGAGAGAGAGAGAGAGAATCTTAAGAAAAATTGTGTTCCCATTATAATTCTTAATTTTATTGCTCGTTCTAGAGGTAGGAGTTGCATTGTAATATTTAAAGAAATTATTACATTAAAAATTGTTTTGATCATAACGTTAAAATTCGCTGCCGAGATTACGAAAAATAGTAAGAATAAACGAAAGAAAGATTGTCAAGAAAACAATAAAATAGAATAAGTAATCGTTACATACATGTAATAATATGTGGACACTAGTATTCTAGGATTATTTGCATTCATGCAATACAATGTGTCACATATTACTGTTACGATTTTATGGCCTTAAAATAAGTAATAGAAAGGAGCAAAACCCAAAACGTTTTGTAAATTTAGCAAACAATTTTTTCGCTAGGATACAAAGTGAATAGGTAAAAATAACTTATGGTATTCCGAATTAAATTCCAAACAGTCTTACAATTTATAACACAGGTCCTAATGAATAAAGTAATAAATAAACTTTAGTGGCATTTCAAAAAAAAATCCAATGCTGAAGGTGTTGATATGCCGTTCGGAGTCTATAGTATTTAATATCCTAATGTACTAATGACCTGAATTGCAATGATGTGCCAACAGTCGTTTGATGAATCACAATAATACAATCCAAGAAGTCCTTCACTGAATTTACTATAATTCCAAATAATCTCTTATGTCCAAGAATATTTTAAGGACCATTTTGTAATTCCAGAGAATAATAAATAATTTTACCCAAATATAAATACAACAATACAGATGATTTTTGCATAGATGATAACGCAGGAATAAAACATTTCTTTTTCTCCAGTAAACAAGATTATATTAATAAACAAAAACAAGACACAAATAGTACCGGGATGAGTGCTAAATGTTCATTTTTAGACGTTTTTATTAGTTTGCCGTTCTTTATGTCGCTTTCAATCAGATAACAACACAATTATTAAAATTACTTTACAAGTACAAACACATTTCGTCTAAAACAATCCAAATTTTAAAAAATAAGAAACGAAGAAAAACGAACATAACATATGCTTTGCTATTTTTTTAAAAAAATATTGTAACTATTGTTCGATATAAAAAAGAGCATACGTACGACGGCCAAATTTATAACTTTAACCTTTTTTTTACGAAATATATTAATGCTAAAACGACGATGACAAAATGTTAGTGAATTTCATTTTGGTGGTTGATAGTAAAAGGGAAATTTATTTGTCTGTATATTTCTTACGTAACCGTCTTACAAATTTTTATTAACTGTCTGATTTTATGTTTAGTAGTAGGTGACGTATTTGTAAATGATTAGTTTACTTAATTTATTACTTGCAGTTTTGTTTCTGATAAATATATCAATGAAAAATATTCATGAATAACAGTTTGGTTTTGTCTTTAATTAGGTCGTAATTTTATTCTTTTTGGCTGTGTTTTACGTACTATTTTTAACACAGTCTTCTGAGAACGTACAAGGCAACCATAAAAATCATTCTGAAGAGGGAGGAGACTATACAAACAGTACGAATGCACAGGAGTCTTTCTTTAATCATGTCTTCAATGTGAATAGACGTTAGTGACATTGGAAAATAATTATTAACGAAATTACATTTTTCTTTGATTTAGAATGTCTAAATCAGGAAACGGAACAAAACTGTCTGAAGAATTTGACTAAATATGGACTTATGGATATTTCATTTCATAATAAAACCTTTTTACCAAATGTTAAGTCAGAAGTAAATACTATTTATGATAGCAGTTTGCGGCCAATATAATGATTGCATATTTTTAAAAAGATGACCTTTCTCTTGCTAAAATGGGTTATTCTCGAGGCGATGTGTCTTGAAATAGCGCCTTGTGCTGCCCTAGCGACGTTTTAAAAAATGGCAGGATGTGACAGAAAATCAAGAGTTTATCAGATATTTAAGGGACACAAGTTTCATTTCGGACAGGGTAGATATCATAAAAAGGTTATTTTTAACACCCCATGTCTGTGTCTAAAAGACCATCAGTTTTGGAGAAGTAAAGTGAGGATTGTCAAGATGACCACATTGGTGGTCATATTGGTTGTCAGACAGGTAGCATATCATTTAAGACCAGTTAGAAACGATAAAAAGTCTTCTTGTGAAAACCCCATAAAACTTTCCATTTATGACCAGTGACAACAGGAATATCATGACGATGTCCACCATGGCGGCCATCTTTGAGGTCAGATTAGCACCATTTTCATTCAGGACCAGCTGTTTAACATAAGTAGTCTCGTATTCAAAACCCAATATCTATGTGACTTTCCATTTAGGAAACGTAGCAATAATAAGTTTTTCAAGATGGCTGCCGTGGTGGCCATACTGGATGTCTGATCAGAAGCTTAGTTCATTTCATACCATATAGAAATCATAAAACGTCTTCTGTTTAAAACCCATTGTCGGTATAATTTTCCATCTAGAAGGTATGACAATAAGATTTTCAAAGATGGTCGCTGTCCAGCAGCCATGGTGGGTGTCAAATGGTATAATTATTTTTTAAAGTCCAACTAGAAAACACAAGAAGTTTTCCCATGAAACCCCAGATGCTAATATGACTTTTCATTTAAAAGAAGTAGCAATAAAAAAGCTTTATAAGATGGCTGATGTAAAGCTCAAAATGAATGTCAGAACAGCACCGCTTTTATTTAGAACTAACTAAACATTCTAAGATTAAGTGTTTATAGTTTATATGGGAACATCTTTATTAAATTTCACCCCTAAAAATATTTATATAATTTAAAAAGAACGCTAACTATTGTGTTTTTAGCAACTCACTGCTAAATAAGCATGGTTAATTGTCAATATTGTGAACTGAATTTCGACGAAAAGCTGGTCACCTATTGTGTAATCAGTTAATTGACCAAATATCGACAATGACAAATAATTAACCACATCGATTAACTGAAAAAGCATTTGAGACTGTCTTCGCTAGAAATAAAGGAAAATTAATTAAAAGCTTAAAATCAGTTTGAATTCAGAACCCCGTCCAAAGTCGGCATGAATATTCTTAATATCAGATCATTGTTTTTAACCCACAATTTTTTTATACAGATTTCTTACGTGGATTTTATCAGCCAAATTGCCATCTCTTTCTACTACGGTCCGGTCTCATGTTATATAATGTGCCGACAGACAAGAGTACTCAGAACGTACTCAGCGTTTATCCTTTTCAAGTAATTAAAAAAATCGAATGTGAATCGTGGACATTAATATTTTTCCACATGCTCGCTGTAGTTATTAGGACATAATGACGTCACAATGATGAATGCAACATATGCAAAACTTGTACTAGACGATGTTTAAAATTTGTTTTTTTCCAAAAGTTCCGGGAATTAATTACAGAAAAAACTGGTTGTTCAATTGATAGTGCAATGTTATTTTCATGCGTATTTTATATTTAGAGGACCTATTCCTTCTATATAGGTGGATGTTCTCTCTCTCTCTCTCTCTCTCTCTCTCTCTCTCTCTCTCTCTCTCTCTCTCTCTCTCTCTCTCTCTCTCCGTCTCTCTCTCTCTCTCTCTCTCACACACACACACACACACATACACACAGAGAGACGGACACACACACAACAACAACATATATCAGATGCATCGTAGTGCATGTGTCAAAACGTTTCATTTTTAAGTTAAATTTCCACAAATACAAATCTTTACAAATGAACGAATGATTGTTTACAAAATATTGAGCGAGTCAACGGAATGCTATGGAAGCGTGTAAGGTAAAACAAATGTCACAAATGAACTCAATATTGTTTGGAACGATCATGAATCTCTCTCTCTCTCTCTCTCTCTCTCTCTCTCTCTCTCTCTCTCTCTCTCTCTCTCTCTCTCTCTCTCTCTCCCTCCCTCTCTCTCAGTTATGAAAATTTGTTATACATGTACTAATTTTGGAGGGAATGATCTTTACCCAAGTGACGAAGATGTTATTAGAAAATCCATTTTCATGAAGTTATATTATTTTTCTTATTTTTCCTTACCTTTTGTGTGTGTGTTTATTTTGGACAACTATGTGCGTCACTGTACATAACTGTTTTCCAACAACTTTCTTGAAAATAGGTAGTCGGGTGCCACCCACTATTTACTAATTTCTTCCATGTAGAACCTTCTCTTCACATAAATAAAATGTGCAAATTGCAGATGGATCTTCGCTTTCCTGTTTGGTTCAAGTTATGAACTTAATGAAACAACACAGTTCTGTTTCATACGATACAGTTTTTCTCTTCTTCTTTCTTATCCATACATGGATTCTAACATTTCCATAGTCGAGTGTTTAAAATACATTTAATTGTATTGCAGCGTCCATACCATACATAACGGTCATACTATTCTTACCATACCAACAAGTTGAAGAACATATTGTCTCATTAGCATACCAGGATGTTGAAGAACTTATTGTCTCATTAGCATACCATTATGTTGAAGAACATATTGTCTCATTAGCATACCAACAAGTTGAAGAACATATTGTCTCATTAGCATACCAGGATGTTGAAGAACTTATTGTCTCATTAGCATACCAACATGTTGAAGAACATATTGTCTCATTAGCATATCAGCATGTTGAAGAACACATTGTCTCATTACCATGCCATTATATCACGAACAATTAGTCTCATTACCATATCAATATGTTGTAGAACACACTGTCTCGTTAACATACCAACATGTTAAAGAACTGTCTAGTTACCATACCGACATGTTAAGAACACAACGTCTCATTACCATACCACACTGTTTTATACTATACCTGACTCACACAGAGTAATACTGGTAATCAGTCAATGTTTCTTTTATAAATCTGCAATAATGAAACACACTGCTTGGTCAGCATGAAAAGCAGGGCTTACATTTGTCAAACTGACATTGATAATTATTTTTATTGCAAATTAGACGTTATTGAAATCGATACACACTGCCACGTTTAAGCTGCATGAGACTAAATCGTTGTTATTATTTTGTAAAATCTTTTAGCATTTTTATGTCTTAAAGGTAAAGATTTGAAAGATGATGTATATAATAAAAGACCATTGAAAAAAGACGTAATAAGCAATATATGAAACATGTTCAACACATGAAGTATGAATCACTGTAGTGTGTTCAACACATGCATAAATCACTGTAGTATCAGTTGCAAATTGATGAATCGTAGTGCATCATGATCCAAAAACAAAAGTTGTCTTGCTGTATTTTTCCTACGCACTAACAGAGTAAAAGTATAAAAAAAAATTCATAACTTTTTTGAAATTTAAACAAATTAATTGAACGTAATTTTTTGGGTTTTTCAATGAAATTTCATACACAGCACAACTCGTGTAAATCGCAACACTCGTTGACATGTAAATTAATGTGAATATCTCCCTTCCGTATCGGTTGCAGTCTTTCCAGAGAGTCAGCTTTTGAAAAACAAGGCAAGTGTTGCTTTTCGAAAAGACTTGCCGTCTTTTGTCTGGAAGAGTTCACAATGGAAGCCCACCGATGACTGATGTTATTGATGTATGGGGTATTTCTAAAAAAAGTTTTCCTGAGAATTTGAATAGTCATTTAAAGTTTTCAGGACTACAGCATTTTATAATATGACATCGGCTTACTGAAACGATTTGTTCGATACAGAAATATGACACCAGTCTTTACATATTAATTTTTTGAATGTTAATGTTACAGTTGAAGAACATTTATAAAGAGGCAAAAGGTTTTCAATTCAAAATATACGAATGCGGGAATAGACTGGGACCACCAGTGCATCGCAAGGATATTGAGAGGTCATACAATATCAAGTTGTGCTCATTTTCTGAGTTTCATTACAATGTAAATTATAATTGTTTGAAAAAAAAGTTTTTTTTTTGTTTAATGTGTGAAGTCATTGTTCGAGACCTCTGGGACAATATCTAATAAGAGGCTTGGTGAGCTTTGCAATTGGAGAAAGTCCACATTTGTTTTATGCTATGGAAACAAGTAAAAACCATTAAATTCGGAATGACAAGTGGCGTGATTAAAATATTGTAGAAATAATTATTTAGTTGTTTCAAGAATAAAAGTTATATTTTCAGTTTCGAAAACTACACTGAAGTTTAAAACAGTCACGTTCGTGTTTTAATTTCAGCACATAAACGTGTTGCTGTGAACCTGAGATTAATCATCCGAACATGAGTGACAAATAAGGTTTTCAATACACTAACACTGATGTTATGATAATTGGGGTTTTGCTATTGTGAACATTTAGATTGTTTTGAAATAAATTTTAAATGCTTTGGTCATAGTTTTAAATGAAGTTTGCAAAACTATACAGGATTAAATTATGTACTTTACTTTAAAACTTTATTAAACTAGTAGCAAATAAAATAACAGTCCTGGTTTAACTAGCAGATACAATAAATTACAAAATTTTCAGATTTTAAAGTGCTCATCTGAAGACGTATAGTCAAGTCTGTGTGTGTGTGTGTGTGCGTTTTACTTAGCTTTATATCATAACGCTACGATGTCTGCAGCGTGGCAGTTTATAGTGATGTCTAGCACTGGAGCATCATGCCGCAGACATTTCAAAATGAATGCTGTAATGAACAAAGTGTGGTCATAAACCTTGACATTGTCATCTCTCTCTTGGCCAATGCACTGACATCATTAACAAGCAATAGTCTGTTATTCTTTTTCTTTCTATTGTTTTTTTTTTTTTGTTGTTGTTATTATGTTATATATTTTGTTTCTGAACACTTACCGTCAGCAAGATACACTAGTTGAACGCAAATGTCATTCATATACTGGGACGTCATTGTTTTTTGTCTATTATTCAGAAATGCCTGTTGTCAGGACTGTATCACTAGAACTATAAACTAAATGAAACCTATCAAATCGGCCCAGTTTGACTGCATGACTTCTTAATATCTTCAGGATGTTCGTCCCCCAGTCTTTTCACTATCTAGTAGCTTTTGCAATGAGTTGCCTTTACCGCATTTTAAATGCAATTTTAATGGTATGTCAGCATCGAACATTGCTAACCGTCAAATAATAAATTTTACGTAAACTTACGTTATACTGCTAAATCGTTTTATCTTGATAAACTCGTGCTGTCTTCCAAATTTCCAGACCGTGACACAAAATACATAACAAGGGCACGCATTCTTAACTTTGAAAAGAGTATACGAGTTTCTCATAAACCCTCTTAGTAGCACACTGTATATTACTCCATACAATAATGAATTTCAATCGGACATCAAACAGATTCAGCTAAAAGGCAGAAAGCTTATCGGGAACACTAATTCTTCGATCAGAACATCGTTCGACCATTTACGTCAGGTCGTAAAATACCCACGGAAGTAGTTGTTGGATTACACGTCAATCTAATGTTGTGCTGTTTATGGAATCAGGACACAATAATTCCGGTTCAGTATCCTCGAATGTAGTCCCCAGTCTATTTTTAGATCATTTTTTTCGTGTCTCCGTTTGGTGGTAATACAAGAGTCAGATTTTGGCATTCTTGGTAAGGAATTAAATGCAATTGTTAATTTTTTACAATGTGAGCTTATGGAGTGGTTGTCTGTGTTTATTTTGGCGACAGTGCACATTGAATAATAAGGCAAAGGTAATGATTCGGAAGTGAAATCTTTGTTCAGTTGCATGGTGTTTTGTTTACAATTCAGCCTCTCTAAATAATGCAGGTCAACCCTTGACAAGAACTTCATCATAACGTCATCTTTAAAGGTATTTTGAAGGTATTTTAGATTAACATATGATTTGTATTGATTGTCACACAGTGGAAAGTTCAGTACTGAGAAACAAATGTATAGACTATATAGTAAAATTGTGTTCTATGCCTTTGTATGGTAATACATTTCAATTTATTACTTTGACAGAGTGCGGTATTGCAGAATCAGCTGATACCCGATTCCATTGAATCATTGAGCTTAATAACTTGGTAACAACACTCTTAAAAATAGACTAAAAATGTTCAAACAGATCATTTGAATTATGTTTGCACATGTGATTTTAACAAGTACATTGCATATATCCCACACATGCAAATGTCCATCCTTGTTTACAAGTTTTCGGGATTAAAACTTCACATTTAGTTGTTGATATAGGATCTATTGGTACCTATAGTTGATCTGTGTGGCAACATTTGGCTGTATTCACTCGCAATATCTAAATTGTTTTCTCTTCATGAATCAGATTTCATATAGTAATAAATTTTAATTTGGTACATTGTCATTTGACTTTTCAGTATACTGGTATGCATTAATGTTTGTACCAATGATCAAACCTCACCGTTCCAACATTGCCCAAACTTTATGATACATACTCTACCTGATTAGTTATTTAACCTGTAAATTAATATGTTTGTATAAACTTCATCTAATTTTAGGATGCATTTATCACTTTAATACATGTCCATTGCTTCACATCTTTGAGTGTCACTCTGTCAAGTTTATCTTTTTTACACATATTTGCAACCTGAATTTTATTTTAAAATCACCATATCTAACACATTTTAACTTCATTTGCCAACATCTTCCTGTTTTCTAGAATTAGGCGAAACATATATCTTTTCAGGTCTAGCCTTGTACCTGGAACAAAGTATTAGAGTTGGATCATTTTGGGAGCTCTCCAGTAGTCTGGTGGTGATAGCAAGGTCTTAAAAAGGACATGTGTAGTGTGCTGCTATAAGTGACCAAGATGAGTTCATATCAGCACACTGATATATAGCATCTAAAAGACATGGCTTAGATCTTCATGAGAAAGATTTGCGTCATTGTTTAGTAAGGTGGAACCTCCCTGAAACTCTATTTTCCTATCGCATTGTTGACTTTTGTAGTTATCGACATTAAAACGGAATGCATATTTGCTATAAAACATGGTAGTGGTCCCATCAAAACTTTAAATTTGAGTGGGCTATTAGTTATACAAACAACTGCCCAAGTACCTGAAAGAATAAATGTGGAACATAGCACCTGTCATTGTTTCTTTAGTATGTACATCTATATGCATCTGAATAGGCATATTGCAATTTGCTGCCAAAATCACTGAGCTATCATGCTTCAGTAACCCCTGGGAATAATGTTATCAGTTGTACAAACCAAAAATACCATTTTTTTAAAATACCATTCATTACTCAACTTTGCTGCCTTAAATTTGTCAAACAATATTATAACTTGTATGAAAATTTAATTTAAAAAATAATTAGTTTTTTATTTAAATTTCCATTAAAATTAAAAAGATCAATATTTTTAAACTTCAAACATTTTCAGACAGGACATATCACCTATTACAATTAGGTTGTTACTGCATTGAAAAAATCCTATAATTAAGGAAGATATAGCAAATTTAGTTTTTGTTTATTAAGAACAATTGGACCTCAAATTTCACCCTATAGAACACCGGCTCTACACACTTTCTGACAGCTGTCACATGTCTTGCTTGCAATGAAATTTCTAAAGACTTCATGTATGAAGTTCAAATAGTAGTGGCATGCAAATATAAATTGACCCTGTCAAGAATCAGGACACAATTCCGGTTCAGTATCCTCGAATGTAGTCCCAGTCTATTTTTAGATCATTTTTTCGTGTCTCCGTTTGTTGGTGATACAAGAGTTAGATTTTGACATTCTTGGTAAGGATTTAAAGGAAATTGTTTATTCTTTAGAGTGTGAGCATATGATGTGGTTGTCTGTATTTCGGCGACAGTGCCATGGTGATGATACGGAAGTGAAATCTGTGTTCCGTTGCTTGGTGCTTTGTTTACAATTCAGCCTCTCAAAAAAATGCAGGTCAATCCTTGACAAGAACTTCACCGTAACGTCATCTTTGAAGGTATGTTATATTAACATAAAATTTGTATTGATTGTCACATAGTGGAAAGTTCAGTACTGAGATACAAATGTAAAGACTATATAGTAAAATTAATTGTGTTATATGGTCTGTCATCTCCAGCTAAGTGCACTAATATGGTATAACGATACCAATTGCGCATGTCTAAGTGGGTGGAGCTTATGATGTAGGATCATTGTATTCCGAAATAAGCAATAAAACTGTCTCTGATTGGTCCATCATGTGTGTATATTTTGTCAGGCTAAAAAAGTTGATCCTCTTGGAAACCTGTGAGATTAGGTTAATTCATATCTAGATCATATTTTTTTCTCATGATTTTTTAAAAATTATTATACACATCATTGAAAATGCAGCTGATGTGTTATGATAACTCTTACTCCTGTTTCGTTCCAGCAGAGTTATCTCTCTTAAAAGCAATCGCGCTTATGGCTTAGTCCTTGTCAAATTGACAATCTATTACTGTTTTCTTTGGCAGTGTGTGACACGCATGCTAAAGTTGGATAGAAAGCATATTTTATGAAACATTAACATGCAGGTATATGGTACTGTGATACCATATGTTAGGACAGTAAAGGCCGAATTCAGGCCCGGCCCTAGGGAAAGGTGAACGAAGCAACCGGCTTGGGTCCCACGTTTCTCCGCAATTCAATTTGTTGCTTAAGGCCTTGTGTTCATCGCTTGCTGCCTTGGGCCTTGCACATCCTAAGGCCTGGCCTGGCCGACTTCTGCCTCCATATTTTTCCATGTGAACAAGAGTAGTTCAGAATATAGTTCTCCAACTGAACTAATAACTTATTTCTGCGTTTCATGCTTTGATTATGACCAGTCTAAATGCTGCCGAGAAAGGTCTGGTAACCATTTTGAATTGTTTCAGTCACCAGTTTCCAAAAGTTATAATTACGTGCCTGGCAAATTTCAATCTTCGATTTTTATAGTTTCGTTTAATTAAATGGCTGATAGACTGAACGATTAGTTTGGAGATTATACAGTGTTGAGGTCATGAAAAAAAAGTTATTTGCTGAGAGAAATAAGCCACGTCATTCAACCTGGTCTGGCCTCAAAAAGATTTTCACCCCTATTGTGCACCGTCATGATAATGCAGCTGAACCTTAGCAACTCCCTCCATAATTAAATGTAAACTGGCTACCCATTTTTATTTTTTATTTAATTATATATCTTTGATGCACTAAAAAGCATATAATAAGTCATACAACACACTTGCTAAGATTAGTTGAGTGTCCATGGTAAAATAGAAAAAAAGAAGCATCTGATTCTTTGGGAACTGTTGCTGTAATCTGTGTACTATTGTGAAACAACCTTGTTGGAACATACTTGTATTGTGAGAGTCTAGCTGAAACATACAACTATTACGACAGTCTTGAAACATACACCTATTACGACATTCTTTTTGAAACACACCTATTATAACAGTCGTATTGGAATATACATATATTATAACAGTCTTGTTGGAACATACCTCTATTATGACAGTATCGGTGAAACATATCTTATGACATTCTTGATTTAAAACATACCTTGATTATGACCTATGGAACATACACCTGATGTGACAGTCATGTTGGAACATACACCTATTATGGCAATATTGTTGGAACATACACCTATTATGGCAGTATTGTTGGAACACAAACCTATTACGACATAAAACTGTTGCAATATAGATCTATTCTGACACTTATATCATGTGTAACGTGACCT
This sequence comes from Potamilus streckersoni, assembly GCA_016746295.1. Taxonomy (NCBI): domain Eukaryota; kingdom Metazoa; phylum Mollusca; class Bivalvia; order Unionida; family Unionidae; genus Potamilus; species Potamilus streckersoni. The sequence goes on along the minus strand of JAEAOA010000965.1, from coordinate 213,040 downwards.
TGCTAAGTAGTGGATCATTTTAGTGCAACAGCCATTAACATTATTAAAACGAGGGATCGATTTACCATAGTTTACGTTTAACTCTTTTAAAATTCACTTTGTTCTAAAAATTAATTTGATGTTAACTGTGATTCTCATTACAACAAGCACACCCCATATGCCGATAGCCCATTATAACATCATGTCATAAGGTGATGGCTGCGATTATATTTGTTTCATTTTTACTATAATGCTACTACGTGATATACTTCAATTTGGTTTAATTCTAGGTTAATGAATCATCATTAAGTAACATTTTATGGTTTGTATGTGATATATTCATTATAGCATATATATCATGGTTTGTATGTGATGTATTCATTATAGCATATATATCATGGTTTGTATGTGATGTATTCATTATAGCATATATATCATGGTTTGTATGTGATGTATTCATTATAGCATATATATCATGGTTTGTATGTGATGTATTCATTATAGCATATATATCATGGTTTGTATGTGATGTATTCATTATAGCATATACATCATGGTTTGTATGTGATGTATTCATTATAGCATATACATCATGGTTTGTATGTGATGTATTCATTATAGCATATACATCATGGTTTGTATGTGATGTATTCATTAAAGCATATACATCATGGTTTGTATGTGATGTATTCATTAAAGCATATACATCATGGTTTGTATGTGATGTATTCATTAAAGCATATATATCATGGTTTGTATGTGATTTATTCATTAAAGCATATATATCATGGTCTGTATGTGATGTATTCATTAAAGCATATATATCATGGTCTGTATGTGATGTATTCATTAAAGCATATATATCATGGTTTGTATGTGATGTATTCATTAAAGCATATATATCATGGTTTGTATGTGATGTATTCATTAAAGCATATATATCATGGTTTGTATGTGATGTATTCATTAAAGCATATATATCATGGTTTGTATGTGATGTATTCATTAAAGCATATATATCATGGTTTGTATGTGATGTATTCATTAAAGCATATATATCATGGTTTGTATGTGATGTATTCATTAAAGCATATATATCATGGTTTGTATGTGATGTATTCATTAAAGCATATATATCATGGTTTGTATGTGATGTATTCATTAAAGCATATACATCATGGTTTGTATGTGATGTATTCATTAAAGCATATACATCATGGTTTGTATGTGATGTATTCATTAAAGCATATACATCATGGTTTGTATGTGATGTATTCATTAAAGCATATATATCATGGTTTGTATGTGATGTATTCATTAAAGCATATATATCATGGTTTGTATGTGATGTATTCATTAAAACATATATATCATGGTTTATATGTGATGTATTCATTAAAACATATATCATGGTTTGTATGTGATGTATTCATTAAAACATATATATCATGGTTTGTATGTGATGTATTCATTAAAACATATATATCATGGTTTGTATGTGATGTATTCATTAAAGCATATATATCATGGTTTGTATGTGATGTATTCATTAAAGCATATATATCATGGTTTGTATGTGATGTATTCATTAAAGCATATATATCATGGTTTGTATCTGATGTATTCATTAAAGCATATATATCATGGTTTGTATGTGATGTATTCATTAAAGCATATATATCATGGTTTGTATGTGATGTATTCATTAAAGCATATATATCATGGTTTGTATGTGATATATTCATTAAAGCATATATATCATGGTTTGTATGTGATGTATTCATTATAGCATATATATCATGGTCTGTATGTGATGTATTCATTAAAGCATATATATCATGGTTTGTATGTCATGTATTCATTATAGCATATATATATCATGGTTTGTATGTGATGTATTCATTAAAGCATATATAGCATGGTTTGTATGTCATGTATTCATTATAGCATATATATATCATGGTTTGTATGTGATGTATTCATTAAAGCATATATATCATGGTTTGTATGTGATGTATTCATTATAGCATATATATATCATGGTTTGTATGTGATGTATTCATTATAGCATATATATATCATGGTTTGTATGTGATGTATTCATTATAGCATATATATCATGGTTTGTATGTGATGTATTCATTATAGCATATATATCATGGTTTGTATGTGATGTATTCATTATAGCATATATATCATGGTTTGTATGTGATGTATTCATTATAGCATATATATCATGGTTTGTATGTGATGTATTCATTATAGCATATATATCATGGTTTGTATGTGATGTATTCATTATAGCATATATATCATGGTTTGTATGTGATATGTTCATTAAAGCATATCAGTACAAAACGTCCTCACTTTTAACGCTTGTCACATTTGTAACATATCAGTACAATGCGACCTCACTTGTAATGCTTGTCACTATTATAAACTATACAATGCGTCCTTAAATTTAACGCATGTCACTTTAATGGCTCTTATAAAAAGTGTTATAAAAAGAGGTTACTGCACAGTTTACTCTCTTAAATGACCATTGTAAACAGACCTTTAATGTCTGAGTTTATCGTGATGAGCAGAGGCAGAGCAGAACGCGTATGCAGAATTCAGGTGGCTGACAAAACGAAATTCATCATAAGTGAACGTTATCTAAATGAAAAGAAAATTTAATTTAATTTCCAAATCAAACAAACCATTTTTGTTTGACTATACACATCAATATTACAATTAAACGTGTCAAGAATGCAGCTGCGAGCGGGCAAAATGTAATTTAAAATATTTATACGTCTTTTATTTCTAGATAGGTCATGGATGTCATTATGGTAGTTCAAGGAGTTTCTAAAATGATTCACCATTATAAATCAACATAGGTCAAAGAATGCATTATAATCCGAGAAATTAATGGAATCAGTCCTAAATGAAATCGTCAGCAATGGATAAAGTGCTGGAACTGACGTCATTAATCTTTTCTTTGAACATCGATCAATACGAGCAAATTTAGCCAAATGTCCTAGTCAGATTAGTCCAGTATAACATTCATTATCCAGAAACTCTTGGAACAATGATTTTATGTGGAAATTCGGTCGCTTAGATAATCGATTTTAATCAATTATGGATTTCAATCTTCAGATGCATGGTGAATGCTTGTCCAAGTGAACATCCTTATAAATGGCCTATTATTGTATGTGTATACCAGAGTATGTGTATAATACCAGAGTATGTGCATACCAGAGTATGTGTACACCAGAGTATGTGTACACCAGAGTATGTGTATACCAGAGTAACTAAGCATGTAATCTTGATTCAACACCAAAACTTGACATGCATGCTACGTGTATGACTCACGGTACTAATTCAGTTCCCATAGCAAACCATTGCAAACACCATGATAAAACTAAAAAATTCAATAACTTGAAGTTTTGGAGTGCTCATAATAAAAAATATAATTACCAGTATCGTTGAAACCTGGATGACAGCTTCTGTGTAGAGAAAAGGATATGAGCCGCGGCATTTTCTGGATCTACATGTGTTTGAAACACGTGCTTTCAATTCCGCACCAAAGAGTCAGGTGTTAATTTCAGTAGTGAGTGTTCCAAGCTCAAGACTGTTAAAGGACTGAAATTTCATCAGAAAAAACTGTTTTATGAGTTATAACTAGGATAAGCTTTTAAAAGATTCATTTTCCTAGAAAATAACTCATCAACCAATCCTGGCCAGCCAAACCCATATATACTCTATTTTATGTTCTCCAATTTGCAGACTGGTTATCATTTACCCATACATTTAGTACCATGTATCCTGTAGTACATTATTTATATTTTTATATACCTAGAATGACCAGTCTATTCATTTTGTCAGGTTTGTGATGTTGAGCTTATTATCAAAGACCTTTTAGTATTTATGTCATTAAAAAAGCGGGGGTTAGGGGTTTAGATCAAACATGGGCTTGTCATCTAATAAATAAAGTTAAGTATTGGCTGAAAATAATTCTTGCAAAATTTGTTTTCATCATTAAGAATATTTTTCCATCATGAAATTATCCTTTGAAGAACACAATTATCCTCGTAAATAATTGAAATAAATCATTCACCATCCTAACTGACTTAATTGACATTAAACCAAGGCTGCTAACGTATTCCAATTATTCTGGAGTCAATGAAATCATTGACTTCACATTTGGATTATTCTGTCTTACTTCAAACAATTTTTACTAATCTCATTTAAAGAAAACTTTATACATTTTGTAGTTGTCCCAAATGCAGTATAATTTTACTTCTAATGTATGAATATGAATTTATTTAGCAACCAAACTGCAGCTTACAAATCTGTGATAAGTCTAATATGTTGTTTATGGATGGTCAGAAAATATGACTTACCGAGACATTTCTAAAACCTATGCAAATCAAACATGGTATAATGTACATTATAGAGTTGTTATAGCGAAAAGTGGGACAAAAATCACAATGAAAAAGAATACAATTAATTTTACATTCTCAAGATTTTATTGCTTTGACATGAACATTCTGTTGTGTCTAAATGATAATAAATCACATCTTATTATAAAGTAATTTCAAAGAGGTCCGCTCGGTGGACAGGTGGTTAGAGCGTCCGCCCTGGATGTGGAAGGTCGCGGGTTCCAACCCCGGCCGAATTATACCAAAGTCTTATAAAAACGGTACCAACGGCTAGGCGTTCAGCATTAAGGGGTTAGTGTTATGACTGGTTGACCTTGCGTCAGGATAATGTGACTGGGTTGGACATCTTCAAAGATGAATACACGGCGCAATTATTGTCATAAGTTATCCGGCATTTTTTACAGGCAGGACTTTAAACGAAGCACCGTACATCGGTCCACACATTTCACAACTGGATTGTCATCAATGCTTCATTACTCGTTGTGCACTGTCGCCGAAATACACACAGATAACCAAAATAACCAAAATAAAATGCTCAAAGACTTAGGAATAAATTACATTTAAATCAACACGAACAATATCCAAATCGAACTTTTGAATCACCATGGAAAGGAGAAATAACTGCTCTAAAAAAGACCGGAACTGCTGAACCCGAAGTAATAATTGTGATCCGATTCCGTAACAATTACCGACGTTTTACACGCATGCCAGTACTAATGTGATGTATTTACATTTTTATGAGCAGATATAAGAAAATATTTCGCAGTGAAGCATACAGCACAAAATTTCCACTTCACGAATGCCAAAAAAAAAATATTTCCACTTCACGAGTGAAATATTTCTGATATCTAAATAACTCCCGTTGTTTAAATCGCAAATAATTTAGGTTTATATCTGATCAATACATTATACCCATTCCTAATTTAGAGTTCATTGATTCTTATTTTATCAGTTTTCCTTCAAAAACTCTGTTGAAAACATTTCATAATCGCCAGAGGCAAAAGATTTCTGCATTTCTGAACTTCAAGAAAAACAATTTTCCTTTATTACTATACCTTCCTGAACACAATATACATGTAATTATTATCAGACGCTCAATTCTTTATCAACTTAATACACTAATTAAAATTCAGAATCTCCTTTTGGTGATTGATTAAACAAAACAAAATTCAACAAAACATTGACATTTTTACAGATGCTCGCCGCTACTGCCATAAAATGCGAATCAATGCCTTCGCCTTTCGTCTTAAACTCGTGCCTAATGTTGCTTAAAATCTGAAGACATCATACGATGCAGGAATGATGCCATATCGGAGTAAACAATACTTCACATCTGAGACTACACATCTGGTAATGTTCCTGGTCCCAGTCACATGATGCCAAAGTTGTGGGTAAAAGCCACGGAAACTAAAGTGAATACAGTTATCGCTGCTGCAATTAATCATTGAAAAAATAAACGATTGTGTTGCTCTTAATGAAGAAGGCAATAATCGATATAGTATTTCATATGGCGTTACCATAGTAAAGGACGCGATCAACTGGTATTAGTGTATATTATCTCGGAATCAACAGGAAAACGTACCATCCATGTAGGTACTAATTAGAACTAAAGAAGTTATCACCTGGTTTGCTGGATTGCCTTTCATATCGTATATAATCTCATAGAAACATTCATTGATGAAAAGCTAAATTGTGTGCAGCAGGAATCAAATCTAAAGAAGGAAACTTTACCTGACATTCCCCAGAGAATTTCATTTTATACCTGCAATAAGAAGTGCTTCAAATGTTTCGACTAATGATTATGTAGTAAACTGCTAAATCAAGTAGACAATTAACCAACGTAACCTGCACTAATAATGCACTTTCCTGCAGTTATCGCGGTTATCGCTGCAAAGCCGTATGATTTCTTCATAATTCAAATTTGTTTTTTAGTCTTTTATTAATGAATTGGTCCTTAACATAGACATTAACACTATTTGCATAAAAGAGACAAATATAATGCTAGATAATTTGAATTTTGACGAAGATCATTGCATTGCGTTAATCTGGCAAACTGAGAACAGGTATCAATTATGAGAAAGGAGTATCACGAAGTGGTAAGTGTTGCTCAGTGCCGTTTCTTTCCTGTGTTTTTCTTCTTAATGAGAGTGCGCAAGACGGAGACATATGTATCGGACTGTCGCTGCACGAAAACTATTTAGGTTTATACAGTAAAAAAAATATGGCCATGTTTCGACGCTGAACACGGGTGCTAAAATTACGTTTCTTAACGCTTTTGCGATTCAACTTATGATTGTATGCTATGTTTTGATAATGAATATAGCCCTAAAAATTAAAATTAGCTTTTTAGTAGTTTGTGCTGTCTGCCAAAAATATAGCTTTCTTTTAATGGATATCAAAATATAACTTGTTTTAATGGAAGGAAGAAGAAATTCATAAACTAAAGCAGACCGAAAAGTCGCGACATTAAAGCGGTTTAAGTTTTTTAAAAGAGAAGGTTATGCACAAATTTATATCGTGTATAATTTCCTTGCAATTTAAGTTGAATTATATCAAATGTTATGGAGTCCACAGAAAATTTATTTACTTTTTGAATGACGCCAAACAGGACTTGATTTAAATGAACATGACGAATTGCATCCATTACAGATAATTACAATAGGAAAGCGGTTAAGTTATTTCAAAGATATAATAATGATAATGTTTAGTGCTTGCATACGGCCCTTAAAGATAACATTAGCTTTCCAAATTTGTTCAGTCTACAGAAAAGATTTTGCTTTTGACTTATTTGGCATAAATTTGGCATATGATTTGTTTTAAAATGGAAAATGAAGAAATGCGTAAAAAGAGCAATTGATACGTACTTAACAATTCCTACAATAATGCCGTTTAATGGAAAATGAAGGAATACGTAAAAAGAGCAATTGATACGTACTTAACAATTCCTACAATAATGCCGTTTAAATTATCTCAGATGTAATTTAATGTTCATGTTAAGGCCCTGAATTCAACTTTTAAAATGATAATTAGGTTTATAAAATCGTGTGCAGTCTACAGAAAGTGATTAGTTTTTAAATTATAATAAATTTGGTTTTATTTATTGGAAGATGCAGAAATTTGTAAAAGAATACGAGATTACTCTTGATTTCGCACAAGTTCGTTGGTCTTGCTACTCGCATACTTAAATCCCTTTAAAACAAAATAAAAGACAATATACATGACGATATAATTTTTCCGTGCTAAACGTCGATGACATGACCCAAAATTAATACTAATTTGATGAAACTGCATTTAGAATATCTTCTTGCTGTGGACTCTCAACATGGCTGTCAGTATTGTTCTCTCGCCTAATCACAGTTCTACGTGATGTCAACGTGATTCTGTGGAGCAGATGCCAATCTACGTATTTTCATGCTGATGCTATGTTAATTACTTAACAAGACTTGAATTTTGATTGTAATCAATATTCAATGAGCCATGTTAGTGATCACTTTGAATTTGGAATAAAATTTTTCACCTGAAATGTATTCATTGTTATTTTGAACCATACACTATTTTTAACAGAAGGACTGAATTGATAAACTGACTACAGAGTACTTTCTTGAAAAATTATGCTTTTTTATAATATTTTACACGTATAATTGCTTGAATATAACCAAGTAATATGGGTATAACGAGATGTATTTGTGCTTTGCAGCGATAATTTCAATAAAGAGCATGATCCCAGTTCAAGTCAAATGTATCCAAACGTCGAAATTAGTGAAAACAGGTGATATTTAACGGTAAATATTCTACCATGTTTATTAAATATTACAACAAATGAAGGTGAGCCATGAATATTTCAGCTTTCCCCTTAGGATAATACAAACGAGGTCCACACGAATTTTAAAAGGTCAACACGAATTTTAAAAGAGAGAGAGAGAGAGAGAGAGAGAGAGAGAGAGAGAGAGAGAGAGAGAGAGAGAGAGAGAGAGAGAGAGAGAGAGAGAGAGCACAATTAAGCGCATGGCCAGAAGTTTTAGGTAATGTTTGAGTATTATAGAACGTAATGGACAGTTACCTCTCCTTGCCAGGGGCGGGGGCAAGTGGTCTAAAGCGCTAACATTCACCGATCACTGCTATCTAACCTCGCGCGAGTTGGTGTATTGGGCTTGGCCAATGTTGGCATTTGAGAAAACTGGCCTGTAGCTTCTAGTGGGTCGGTTGTTTTTATTGGGGTTTTCCTGGGTTCTTCCTCCACCAGTTATACTGGTCGCCATGTATCTTGCGCTGAGAAATGTTAAACCCCAAAGCAACAAGAAGAAATATGCCAAATATGAAATTGGGTCAGCTACAGAAAGATAGCCTTTGTCATCCAATGTTGGTCATCCAATGTTGGTATATAACAATGTTAACAAGAGGCTCAAGTGATCCTGATGCCGATCACCTTGCATACATTAGGCTGAAAGGCAAACGAGTAAACTTTGATAGACGCCCATGACAGGAGATTCTATCTATCTGAATGAAACTGATGGTACCTGACATGCTCTTTTAACCGATTCGAACCTGATTAACTGCAGCTGAAATCAAAGATATATTGGCAAATTTCCTATGAATGTGAAACGTGTTCATGCCTGGAATCAACCTGTCGAATCGGACTATGTTAAGGCAGTTTTGGATAGAACATCGTTTTATCAAGGTTATATACAAAGATGACGATGTTGCAAGTGGAGTCGGTACGAACGCAGTTTTTATCAAACATTTCCTAACAAGCACTCCAGCCATTTTGAAGAAATTGAAAATTTGAGATTTTCCACCTGGTTACTAAGGAAGCTACATATATGCAGGGTGAACGATTCCGGACAAAATTATGAGAGCAGTGTTAAGAAACAGCAGTACCAAATCTGATAAAATTCAGCCTATCCGTACTTGCGAAGACGTAAAAAATAGACTTTACCTGTTTGACAATGATACCACACCATTGTTAGTTTGTCTACCTTGTTCGTACTTTCGAAAGTTTACGTTCTAACAAACATGAAATTTGCTCAGAACAGGCCCAGTCATCCCAAAGAAACTAAAAGTTTTTCCATGAGTTGCCATGGAATACACACCGTTGCTACGGATGCCACCCAAAACAATAGTTACATACAGCGCAACGTAACGAACATTCAACACTTTCGACGCAAATTAGCGAAGCGGTTTTTTGAATAGTTATAAAAAGCAAATATGGACGGTTAGACAGAATGAAAACCAACTACAGTCTAAAGACGTTAGCAAGGTCGAATGGGCTGAGCTGGAAAAATCGCTAGTCTTGAGGTTTGCCTGGTTACCAAGGGGACAGATATAACTCAGTGATGAAGATTAGATGTCATTCAGCGAAGTGAATTAGGCTGCTACCCGCCGTCTCATTTCAAATATAATTGTTTATGTTAAACCATTTGTACAAGAAATTCTCGTATCTTGTGGAATACAACCGGAGCATCGGCAGGTTCATGTATTAGCATAACGCTGTGAAATAGCGAAAAGGAGAGAAACGCGTGAAAACCACCAATCCTGAATTAACAACCATTTACTCATGCACATGTCAGAACCAAGGATCAAATCCATGACTGCAGAGGTACAGACCAAGAGAATAACTGTTCCACTATCGACTGAGGCCAGGTGGAACAATGAATCGAACTGTATTATGTACAACAATCTTCATTATGTACAAAAACTTATTTACAAAGGACAAAGAGTATTGAATGTCAAGCACCGATAAAAATTACATTCAATAATATTACTGTAGTGTAAGCTACAGAAATTTCTCTTGCAGATTATGACAAAAAATATAAACTTAATTGAACAATATTCCCTATTTTAATGCAGAGCGCATTTATTAGCTTCGTAAAACAATATTCTAATAAGGTACATATATGGTGCTGAAGGACATAAATGCACATTAACGCGAAAGTCGTCAAAATGTGGAATGGAGAAGTTAAGGTAACTTTCTACCTTGTTTCGTTGGTTTAACGCCATTTTCAGCACTAGGTTAGAACAAAAAGCAAAGATTAACTGAAATAATTTCTCTAATAATGAGGGTAACAGCGTATTTCGAAGATAAATTCTTCCCATTCATTGTTGTGCCAAGTTTTAAAAGTATGAACTTTTAATTCTGTATTAAATCTGAGTACTGTGTTGCCCTGCGGTCAAGGGGTGTCACCGTTGCAGACCACTAGCATTGCACTTGGTTCAGGTCTCGGTTCCGCCAAGGTATGTGAGAGTTTACTTTCAGCCTCGGTGGGTTAATTTTCTCGGGTTCTTCCCTCACTTAAATATACTGGCCGTCGTGTAGAGCCTATCAGGTGCTAAAAGATGGCGTTAAATCTACAAAGCCAACCGTTCTTTGTGAAATTAAGCCAAAGAAATTACACACCACTAACTCCAGTTTCAGAATATTAACTCAAGTGCAAGGTAAACAACTCCTGTTGCAAAAAACAAAAACAAACAGTTTTGATTTTAAGTCCCTTTATTGAGACACAAATCTCCCTTGCATTACAATACCACCAGTTCATATTTTTTTTCATATTGTTACGTGACGGCTCGTTCTAACAGAAGTGAACACAAGCTTTTTAAATTTTAAAAAGCTTTATAAATTTTAACTGATACAATTTTACTAGAACACAAAATAATGTAAATTATTTAAACAAGACTTACGGTTGACAGGAATAATCAAAATTTTGTTCAAAATAAAATGACAAGTCCTGTAAAGAGTTCTAAACACAGTCTGAAAGTATGTTCCGGTCCAAAATGGCGGTTGACCACGTCAGACGAAGGCTAACAGCAAATTCCAGAATTTTCACAACAAACAATGTATGTGTTGTCCCGTTCCAATATTAGGGAGAAAATGTCCAAATACGTAATGTTGTTCTCTAGGAAAATTATAAAGACGAAGTGAAAAATAGTTCCTCTAACATGGCAATGCAATTTTACGTAGACATAATGACAACTTCTTCTGGCACAACAAATTAGAAGTTTTATAACAGTCTCGACTACGACAGTCTGTCCGTGACTGTTGACTATCGACCAGGACAGTCTGTCCGTGACTGTGTATGAATTACAAAAATCTCAAACATATATGGGAAGGCTAAAGCGTACCATGAACTGCACGCGCACGAGGAAGCATGCAATTTCCCAATACTTCGGAACATTCAGGAAAGCCTGACCGAACATCAGCCAATCGCCGTCGTGGCCTTTCTTGAATGTTTACTTGCATTGAATTTGCTACTATACACAGCACGTGCTAACACGAATCACATCTACGACTCAAGCAAACACAGTTTTATCAAAAACATGTTAGACGACATTAATACAATGAAATAAATTGAAATAAAAAGAGACTTATACAAAATTGATATATTAAAAGATACTTTAACTCCAGGCAGGATCGTAACACTATCTACTGTTAGACCAATGCGCGTTAGACAAATTGTACCCGCGTTAGAGAGAGAGAGAGAGAGAGAGAGAGAGAGAGAGAGAGAGAGAGAGAGAGAGAGAGAGAGAGAGAGAGAGAGCACTCAATTAAGCGCATGGCCAGAAGTTTTAGGTAATGTTTAATTATTATAGAACGTAATGGATTTTTACCTCTCCTTTGGTGCCGGGGGCGTGGGAAAGTTGTCTAAAGCGCTAACCTTCACCGATCACTGCTATCTAACCTCGCGTGAGTTGGTGTATCGAGCTTGGCAATTGTTGGCATGTGAGAAACCTGGCCTGTAGCTTCCAGTGGGTCGGTTGTTTTTACTGAGGTTTTCCTGGGTTCTTACTCCACCAGTTATACTGGTCGCCATGTATCTTGCGCTGAGAAATGTTGTTAAACCCCAAAGCAACAAGAAGAACGGTAACATTCTTATCTTTTGAACCAAAGAAATACTATTTCATCGCCTATACCTACACCGCAACACAGTAAACAAATTACAAATGACAAAGGTGATGAAATATGCCAAATATGAAATTGGGTCAGCTACAGAAAGATAGCCTTTGTCATCCAATGTTGGTATATAACAAGTGATCCTGATGTCGATCACCTTGCATACATTAGGCTGAAAGGCAAACGAGTAAACTTTGATAGACGCCCATGACAGGAGATTCTATCTATCTGAATGAAACTGATGGTACCTGACATGCTCTTTTAACTGATTCGAATCTGATTAACTGCAGCTGAAATCAAAGATATATTGGCAAATTTCCTATGAATGTGAAACGTGTTCATGCCTGGAATCAACCTGTCGAATTGGACTATGTTAAGGCAGTTTTGGATAGAACATCGTTTTATCAAGGTTATAAACAAAGATGTCATGATGTTGCAAGTGGAGTCGGTACGAACGCAGTTTTTATCAAACATTTCCTAACAAGCACTCCAGCCATTTTGAAGAAATTGAAAATTGAGATTTTCCACCTGGTAACTAAGGAAGCTACATATATGCAGGGTGAACGATTCCGGACAAAATTATGAGAGCAGTGTTAAGAAACAGCAGTACCAAATCTGGATAAAATTCAGCCTATCCGTACTTGCGAAGATGTAAAAATAGACTTTTTACCTCTTTGACAACGATACCGCACCATTGTTAGGGAATCTACCTTGTTCGCACTTTCGAAAGTTTACGTTCTAAGAAACATATGAAATTTGCTCAGAACAAGTTCAGTCATCCCAAAGAAACTAAAAAATAGTTTTTCCATATAGCCATGGAATACACACCATTTCTAGGGATGCCACCCAAAACAATATTTAGTTACATACAGCGCAACGTAACGAACATTCAACACTTTCGACGCAAATTAGCGCAGCGGTTTTTTGAAAAGTTATAAAAGGCATAGTCTGGTACCCTGCTTAGGATGCTCCCTGCGTTGCACTCCGGTATACTAAGCAGGGGACCAGACTATAAAAAGCAAATATGTACGGTTAGACAGAATGACAACCAACTACAGTCTAAAGACGTTAGCAAGGTCGAATGGCTGGGCTGGAAAAATCGCTAGTCTTGAGGTTTGCCTGGTTACCATGGGGACAGATATAACTCAGTGATGAAGATTAAATCTCATGCAGCGAAGTGAATTAGGCTGCTATCCGCCGTCTCATTATTTCATACATAATTGTTTATGTTAAACATTTGTACAAGAAATTCTCGTATCTTGTGGAATACAATTGGAGCATCGGCAGGTTCATGTATTAGCATAACGCTGTCTGTGAAATAGCGAAAAGGAGAGAAACGCATGAAAACCACCAATCCTGAATTAACAACCATTTACTCATGCACATGTCAGAACCAAGGATCAAATCCATGACTGCAGAGGTGCAGACCAAGAGAATAACTGCTCCACTATCGACTGAGGCCAGGTGGAACAATGAATCGAACTGTATTATATACAAGAATCTTCATTATGTACAAAAAACTTTATTAGGTACAAAAAATTATTATGTACAAAAATTTTTATTATGTACAAAAAACTAATATGTACAAAAATCTTTTATTATGTACAAAAAACTATTATGTACAAAAATCTTTATTATGTACAAAAACTTATTATGTACAAAAACTTTATTATATACAAAGGACAATAAGGGTATTGAAATCAAGCACTGATAAAAATTAAATTCATAAATATTACTGTAGGGTAAGCTAAAGAAATTTCTCTTGCAGATTATGCCAAAAAATATAAACGTAATTGAACAATGTTCCCGCTTTTAGTGCGTATAGCATTTTTTAGCTTCGAAAAACAATATTCTAATGAGGTACATAAAGGGTGTTGAAGGACATAAATGCACGTCAACGCGAAAGTCGTCAAAATGTGGAATGGAGAAGTTAAGGTAACTTTCCACCTTTGTTTTGTTGGTTTAACGCCATTTTTGAGCACTAGGTTAGAAAAAAAGCAAAGATTAACTGAAATTATTTCTCTAATAATGAGGGTAACAGCGTATTTCGAAGATAAAATCTTCCCATTCATTGTTGGGCCATGTTTTGAAAGTGTCTGAACCTTAATTCTGTATTAAATTTAAGCCCTGTGTTGCCCTGCGGTCAAGGGATACCACCGTTACAGAGAGTTTGCTTTGAGCCTCCGAGGGGTCAAAATTCTTCTCGGGTTCTTCATCAATTAAATATACTGGCCGTCGTGTAACCTATCAGGTGCTGACAGATGGCGTTAAATATACAAAGCCAACCGTTCTTTGTGAAATTAAGCCAAAGAAATTCACACACCACCAACGCCAGTTTCAAAATATTAACTCTAGTGCAAGGTAAACAACTCCTGTTGTAAAAGAACAAAACAACTAGTGTTGATAAAATTAAGTCCCATTTCTCAGACACAATTAATCTCCCTTGCAGTACAATGCAACCAATTCATATTTAACCTCTCCCCCCCCCTATCTATTGCTAGATAAATGCGCGTTAGACAAATTGTATCCTTCATAATAGAATTTAAAGGAATATATTTTGCTAATAAATTCAGAAACAAGAATAAAAGATAAAAGCAAGAAAGGTAATTTTCCAACACAAAATACATTTATATCCAAAAATCATTTGAAAAACGCAGTTTTATGTTAACATACAATCCATTTAAACAAACAAATTTCACACACACACACACACACACACACACACATATATATATATATATATATATATATATATATATATATATATATATATATATATATATATATATATATATATGAGAGAGAGAGAGAGAGAGCAACATCATGTATAAAACTTTGCATTCCTTTTAGTTTCCACTGACTCGTCTTCAACCATATTGCGTATTCTGAGAAGTATGCGAAAGTACTTTCTAACACCTCAGCCTAATTTCTAGAGTTCTCACTCCAGTATACATATTGGAACATTCACTAGTGAAATAAAATTTGAATCTTTGGTTAAATTTAAGCAATATTTCAAATATGTTTTAGCTGTGTGGAAAAGGGTCGGTTTGTGAAAGCACCACAGGTTCGTCACAATAAAATTTAAATTACATTGTTTAATTGTTACATTATTTTTAAAATGTTAAAGGAATTTATATCATAACTTTCTTTTCTGGACTATTGTTATTGGTAAATAGTTTAGTGCAAGAAACGAAGCTTAATTCTAATATAAATATTTGTCAACTGTGGCGTCAAAATGTACTTATAGTTCCAGTATTTTAAAGAAATGTTTGATGGTTGTTTTTTAGATTAAAAAAAGCAACTATACTGTAGTTCTCAAAATTTGTCATATTTACAAGCTTTTAATATTTCTTTGGTTGTAGGGGTTAATTTCACTTGCCCAACAATACTCTTTAAATGTAGGGGTCAATTTCACTTGCCCAACAACACTCTTTAGTTGTATGGGTCAATTTCACTTGCCCAAAATACTCTTTAGCGTGGGGGTCAATTTTTCTTGCCCAGCAATATTCTTTTAGTTGCAAGGGTCAATGTTTCTTTCCTAAAATACTTTTTAGTAGTTTGGTCTAGTTCGGCAAGGACATTTTTGTCCTCTTAGTTAACTAAGGGCAACATCGTGGTCCCATTAGTTGTCATTATTTTAAGTGTTCCAATTTATGCACTAACCCCAAAGAATTCATTATTTATATTTATTTTGAATGAATTTTGAAACTTGTATTTTGATTACTCTGATAAAGTACTGTATTCCTAAATATGGATATGTCTACAGTGTACGTAGGAGTAAATCAATTTATTACTTAATCAATTCATTTGTGTTGATCGTCACATCAGCAGATGAAGGACATTTTGTACTGATGCATTAGGAGTTAAAAAGATACACATCAAATCATAGTAATTGACCGGAGATCGTTGGGTAAAATTTATACTTTCACTGACCCACTGTCGCTTTGGGCAGAATTTGAACCTTCACTGACCCATGAACTCTTTTGGCAGAATTCAAACCTTCACTGACCCACTATCATTTTGGATAGAATGTGAACCTTCACTGACCCATGAACTCTTTTGGCAGAATTTGAACCTTCACTGACCCACTATCATTTTGGACAGAAGGTGAACCTTCACTGACCCACTGGTAACATGTTCAAAATGCTGACCAGAAACATATGTCAATCTGACAGAGTGGATATGCTTAGATCACACCTGATTGTTAAAAGTTAGAAAGTTTTGATATACGTATAAATAAATACAGTTTCTTTAATACTGACAGTGAACAACTTTAAGTGTTTATATAGAAAATAAACTCACTGTATTTAATTTTATTTACTTCTCCACTAAGAGCCATAAGTTTTAATGGAAACAGTTAAGAACTGTACCCATAAAATAGGTCCAATTTACAAATTGTGCCAACTCCACTTTTCTAGGAAACTGCAGCAAATTGTAACACACACACACACACACACACACACACACACACACACACACACACCTCTTTGTCTGCTATTTCACGAAAACTTTTTCTTTGTATAATTACAAGGCCGGAACAATATTTTAGATAGGAGTAGTGGTATAACGTGGACTTGATATTTTCGTTACCGACCAGGGTCAGACCCTTCCAACCCGCATGAAAAAAAATGGTAATTTCAAACGCATATACAACATATAAAGGACACATAAACGAGGATCAGACCGCACGCACGCGGTTTTGTTGATCACAAACCTGCGCTAGAGCCATCATGACACCACTTCGCAAGACCGCCTTAACTTTCATCAGGCTGCTGTCTGTCTCTTTTACATGGTTAGGTACGCACAACGTTGATATAAATATGCACTAACCGTCGTAAATGTTGAGCCGCTGACGTCCGAAGCTCCAACGAGTGTTGCAGATGCGTTCAGACGCATTTACTCACGTGGCTTGCTAATATGTCCGCGGTTTTTTAAGTGAATCTAGGTAAAGAAATTTTAGAAGCTGTTTCTGTTTTGTTGACGAAACACTATGTGCAGTTTCATCCTTGACAAGCCGGCATGCATTGCGCTCAAGTAATTGTTGAACGATTCAACTGAATAATTGTGGAACGATTAATTGCGCACCAGTACGTGCAGGAATTGTTGGTTGACGGTCAATCTCGAAAGAGGATCGTGGGGCTTTTGCTTGCGATAGCAGTGTTCAATAACGTAATTACACGAATGACTGGCTTGAGACCAGCTGAAGCGATTCCACCGAAAACTGTTGCGGTTCTCAAAGCGGGTTTGACATCGCAGCTACACGAGTTAGATTTGGTCGATGACAATCGGTTTCTTTACCTATATGCCTGGGGGTGGGCAGAGCTCGAAAGTTATGCAATATCGTGCTGCTGATGCGGTATGGTCCATCGAATTGATATTCCGGGGCAGCAAAAGCACTACTATATGGCACCATTGGACGAACGAACGGCGAAGCCACCATGTACGGCATTATTACGTGAATAATTACAAATCATTCCAACAAATATGTACTTACTAAATAGATTTTAATGCACTAGCTCTTCAATTGTGCGGTCTCGTATGTGTATAAGATCATTCCACCTGGAAAAATCCACGGTTTGGTATCCAGTGGGGACCATTTTAACTTGGTGCAATGGTACAAGCCCATTTGATGCTTCTTTGACAGAATAAAATTCACCGCATGTGCGAATTCATGTTTTTCAGAAGATTCGTACACATTATGCATATCTTTCGCTTCCAAAATTGCATGACCTCCTTTTTAGCTGTCTTGGTGATTTTGCGAGATCGAGTACATTTTGAGTCCCAGTACCACGAATTCTATGATAATGGCATGTTGTGTCGCAAAGTTCACTTTCTCCAAACCATACAACTGTGCCCTGATTATGTCCCAGTTCCAATGAAATTTCTATATACATGCTAAATTATTCAGCGGGTTTTCGGTTTCGTTCTGAATGTTGATTTTCCAGTTTCCTCCTGTGGATGCAATTGTAAATGCATTGTGAAACGAGGTGGATGTTCTAGATGATAGGTTGGAATTACACGGAGTATAATAATTGTTTCATTGTCGTTTGAAATTGTAAATCGTGCTTTTGAAAATAAACAGGCTTGTGGATTTTTTTCTGGAATTATCTATTCATTTGTAAACCTGGATAGAATTTTCAAGTTGAATTATGCCCAAATGAGCTTAAATTGCCCAGGAAAGAGTATCAAGCCAACTCGAACACGACCAGACATTGCTATGTGGCTTTATATCCAACAAAATGAAACGTGCTGGAGTGTTTGTATGTCTCGCGTATGACTTTTGCTTCCTTACAGTTGGAACTGGCTACAGAAATTTCTTCCAATTGTCTGCGCTGCTTCACTTCTGAAGTGTTGTTGATCAGTTCGTATAGCCGCTAAAGGTGATTCTGGATGTCATCGATATAGTATAGGTCAACCCCGTTATGTAATTGATTTACTCTTGATGATCGTCAGATGTTACTTTCATATTTCATGTGTAACTCAAACTATGCTTGGCCGTTTTCCTCCAGAATCAAAAGGAAAAGAGATTGCGTTTTCTAGGTTCGAACAGGAAATGTCTCGATCAAAGTACAACGCTTTAACCGATTAGGTCACTGGATATTCTTGAATATGAAAGAAAAAACTCACACATAAACATAAAAAGTGTTGGTGAAAATGCGTATTGTGGCTCGTTTCTGCTTCCAACGTGAAAACGAAATCAATTTTTAGATTTGCCATCCATTACCTTTTATTTTCAATAGCGCTGACCCTTTTTAGCGCATTTATCCCTTGTATTGGGATAAATATATATGATATAATTACTGTGTAATGCCTGGCTTTATATCGTTTTATCAATTATGGACATCGCATACGCGTACACTTTTGGTCATCGCTGGTATGACAATTATATGTCTTAAAAAATAATTGGCACGTCCTGTAATAATGACTAGATTCGATTCACTCCGGCGATGACCGTTTGGGAACTGATCTGAGAAACTGTTTTCCTGTTCGAGAATTAACGGCACATTGAATCCTTATTTCTTAGATTAATCCGTCCTTTACAACATGTATGGACCAACATAACAGGGACAGCTGATTAACGCAGTAGTGAGGCGCTCACAGTGTGGGGGAGAAGGTTACTGTACAAGAAAACCGCAGTGTTTGTATGACCGTGGTGGTATTGTAGATTCATTGACAAAAGGATAATGTCATGGGAGTTTGAAGGGTCAGACCCTCTTTGGTAAATAAATCTCATACTATCACTGAACTACTACAATAAGTAACTGGAGAAAAAAATATAACAATAATTAGCAAATGGATCTTGCCTATAATTGGAAAAGCTTGTGGTGAAATGGAGGGATTCTGTGTTACAGAAACGACATGAGAATAGCTTTCCCAGTACGATGTTCCATATACTCTGTCATATTCAAATGTCCGTTTCAAACGGTATTTAAAAAAGTCTAGGTCCTGTTTATATCGAGATATTCGTCAGAACTTTTTTTTAATCTATCGTTACCTTTCAATGACTCCAAATCTGGTTTTAAAAAAATGTTTGATTCTTTCTTGCCGAACTATGCTTGTTGACCGTCAATATGTAAATTACATTGAGCCTGCACCTAATCTCCACGAACAAAGAATATGATTGGACGGCATATTGGCTCACAAAAATATTTTGCCATATTTTTAATGAAAATCACAGAGGAAAGACATAAAATCTATTATATTATATATATCATATTATACAAAAACTGTTGAAATATACCATCCATTTTTTAAACTACCTTTTTGATATAAGATTAAAATGGCGTACTGCACTTTATACCAGACAATTGAGAATAAAGTCTTCAAGAGTATCTAACCCGCCAAATATTTTCTAAAGATCAAAATCATTCTTGTATTTGCATGGAACACAGAATGTTTACATGGTGGAATTTCGTATGCGCTATTCGCGTGTTGGAAAGCTTCCAGCAGGGAATATATGTATGCAAAGTGTTGACATGCAAGGACGTTTTAATTAACATAATATTAGTTGGATATTACAAATGATCAAATGACTTCTATGATTTAGTGATCGCTACGTGCATTTTAATTACATGTATGATCGTTTGCTGCAAATATATTATCGTTTACTGCAAGTAATATTTGTCCATGATTAGATTATACCCGATTATAAATAAGAAAACTGCGTCATATAGTTTCATTGGTAATATGCGTTCAAGACTAGTAGGCAAGACTGCTTAACTGGAATATATATATATATTTGTGTCGTCAATAACAAGGAATTTGGAACCAGTCTGCAGAACCGAAACATTGTTTGCATCCCTACCCCGTCATCCATAATCAGTATTGTATAATAGATAAATTCGCTGTGTGTGTGCGTGTGTGTGTGTGTGTACGTGTGTGTTAATTGTTACATAAATTGTTATGTAAACACTGTAACCAAAGTGTGGATGATTAAGTTTGCACTATTGCTGATATCCTGTAAAATACATTGCTGACTTCAGAGATCTTGTTGAAACAAATGGGAGGTGACGCATGTAGTTTAATAGCCTACACAGCTGATATAATTAGCAGAAATAGTTTCAGAGGGATGCCAACACTCAAGCAAGATATTTATCAGAGAGGACCAGATAACATAAAATATACTGACTCAACAAACGAGGAAAAACATTCGACTAGAGCAATTACATAAAATTAAAGACAAAAAACCCCAACACCACACCAAAAACAAACCAACTGTTCTCCTGAAAAATCTTCGAATGATTCTCAGTCCTTTAGAAGAATACTAGTACTTAATACATTAACATACGATAATAAAGAAAAAAAAAATGACATTAATTTGGATTGTTTTTCAATTCGAAAATTTTCCCAACGGTTTACCAGTTTATCTGCGATGAACATTTCCGCACCTGTCACCTCAAAACTGTATTTCAGCGAATGAAATTTCCGCTCCGATCTTTGTCAGTGACTGCCACATCAGCGATTGTGAGAAAATGTTGCAATGAATTGAAGAGTGCTTTGCGCAAGTGCATTTATTGCTAATTAAATAAGTTAGGTAAACATAAAAACAAGATTTCTGCAACTGAGCAAATTGAGCAATCATTTTAACGTGTATTATCAAGGTCATCATAATAAAACTGTCAGATCTGTGCTTAAAAAGGAAGACATGGACAGATTTAAAATAAGTAGAACACAAGAAAACACTTTGCTAATTATTGCCTGAGGTAAGATTCCGGCAGTTGAAGAAACTAAACTAATCCTTTCAATAAAAAAAAGTGTGTACAGCGCAAATGACCAAAATATTGCTGCTAAATCTTTCTTATTGCCTTCTTAAGATTTAGTTTCACATTTTATATTTTGTTATTGCCCACTGCCTGCAGCGGAAATGACAATCAGCAGAAACGCCGGATACTGAACTGCATGATGCGGAAATGGCTGTCGCAGAAAAGAAACGAGCATACCGTACGTACCACCGGAAACAAATACTGCGGTAAACAGATATAAGTAATAGAGCACATCTGTACAAATCTTACTATTTTTGGCAATAAATATCTGACAGAAAATGGGAAGTATTTTGGGGACGGAGAATTTAAAACAATAAATTAAACTATGGTAATTGCAAGACATACGTACGTACTGTACAAAATCTAAAGTGTCGTGATACAACAATGGATGAAACATTTTTTATGAGTATTTAATTTATATTGGTAAGGTTTTTTTTTCTCTATGATTGTATATTATGTTACTTGACCCTGTCCGAAATCAAGTTCATTGTGTACCAGATGAGTGACTTTTATTTGGGTAAATATGTAATAGACAGTTATTATTTCGCTATGAATGTATATTTAATATTGGAATCATTCACAAAAAAGATAAAATATATTTGGGCTCTGGGACTAGGACATTGGTGTTACCCATGGAAAAGCCAGGTTGCACCTGGTTTTTACCATATTCTTTATTATAATTTTAGTAACAGATTTTATCTGTTTACAAATTAGAATTTTATAGAAATGAACTTTTGACCTACATCCTTGCTCTATTTTTGTCTTATTTATTTTTAATACAATATCATATTGTATACTTGAACAATTTATTCAGTCTTGCTTTATCATTTATAGAAGAATCATTATGATTGTCGTGTTCAGCGTTTGAATTGTGTGGAATTATTTATTCAGTTATTAATGTCTTGAAATATTAAATGATTTTCTTACTTGGACAGAGACATTAACTTGGATTCATAGTGAATTCAAACAAGGACATATCGGATTATATTACTGTAATTCACCAAAGATTGTTGGCACAAGCAACTACAGGCACATCAACACATTCATAATTTAAGCTTTTTGTTTTTCGAACGCTACTGGAATTTAATTTAAATTTATTCATTGGAACTGGTGATATAACTTTTTGGACTAGTTTGGATTTAATTCACAATACTGCAAGTCCTTTTTAACTTTTCACTTTGTATTCTAGGGAAATAAAATATTTGTATAATATTCTAAATTTGTAGCTGCAGATGACGAATATATTGCTGTAAAAATATGCTCGTTGCTGATGGCTGATAAGAGAACAATAAAAGAATGTATTAAAAATGCTTAGTTTAACACATTTATTTGCGAACAGGTTGATAAAGTGTTAAATCTAAACTTATTCTTTCGCCAGGTATATTAAACGATATATGTTTCGAAGTTTAAATAGAAATATGTTTAAGACACACCGATGTGCCACCACAATGTAAGAAACTGACCCAAATGCAGAACCTAACCAAGGTGTAATGGACGGACGAATGGACAACGGTAAAATAAAATTCTCAAACTACTCTCGGGGTGGGTCATTTTCATCCCTTGTCTTCAAACATATATTGATGAAACTCAGCCTGCAATCTTCAAGAAAATCACGACGATAGCATTACATATATGATACGGATTTATAAAATATGCGATATGGTTGTTGTTTCAAGTTGTCTCTGCATACCATTTGGCTCAGTGAGTAGTACCAGATGTTTGGATTCTAAGAGGTATTATATCTTAGTATTTCCAAACCAAGGCAACAAGAAGTATCTATGTGTGTAGTAGCAGTAGTAGTAAGTATTAGTAGTAGTAGTAATAGTTGTAGTAGTAGTAGTATCTGTATTAGTAGTAATAGTAGTGGTAGTAGTAGTAAAAATAGAGATTTATAGATTCGGGACATAACAAACTCCAAACAAGTACGATTTCGACTCTTTGACTGTTCTAAATCAAATTTTCATCGCAATGGCAAAAACCTCCATACCACTACAATTTTAGTTTTTAAAGATTTCCAGCAATAACCCCAAATATCCTACTGTTTCCGAAAGTTCGGAAAATTTATTGTTCTAAAGCTTTGACAAAATTTTTTTTGTCAGATTATTTCTAAAGTTTTGACAAAATTATATTAAACGATAGGATATACAATAGGAGATAGATTGCTAAAAAAAACGGCAATAAAGAGTGATAGATTTAATCTGACAAATAGTTTTTCAAAAAAGATTCGGTTCAATAAAGTCAGCTTCGATGTGTATTGGAAATGAACCTAAGATAAGCGATTGTATTAAAAACATTAATTATCACATGTCAAGTAAATATGGTTCGATATGGTTGTTTTCTGAAGATGATGAAAGAACAAGGGGCTGCACAATTGACCAAATGTTATTTATCGACAAAATGATTGATGTTCTTGTTGACAAGGATATTTCTAATGTTTAGACAAAATTTAATTCTAAAGTTGAGACAAAATATTTTGTAAAGTTTAGACAAAATTTATTTTTAAAGGTTGGACAATATCTCATTTGTCTAACATCATCATCACCGTATTTTTTTATATTTTTTTCATCATACTTGGTAACTATCATTTGGAGAAAAACTGCTAGGATACTGTCAATAATACAAAACTCGTATTAAATCGTCCATATCGTATTTAACTCTGCGTATATAAGGTCGTATCTGATCAAGTAATTTTTTTATAAGTTATCCTTGCTTTATAAACATTTTTTATCTGAAGTTCAGGCTCAATTAGTTGCAAGAGGTACACCAGCGCCAGATATTATCAACAAAAACGGGTTTATTGATGCTCCGTATGAAATTATACAAAAGCCGGTCATTTGCAGTAGTAAATATGATATTATCCGAAGTACTCTGCTGTAATGCTTGTAGCATTGTTTAACGTACTTTATGTTTTTGTGATAAAACTTATAATATTGCATTAGTGCATCCAGATCTGACTTTGGAATCTCTGCTAAAACATGACTGAAATCAATGATTGTTTTGTTTTCATTATTATTGTTTGTTTTTTTTTACAATTTTTTAGACAATAGTACAACTTCTAGTACCAACAATTAAATCAAGAAACTCACGGAACGTATCATTGTCAGGATGAGTCAGAAAATCTCTACTTGTCACAGACATCCGACGAAGTATCTTCAATTTTTTTATCAGCTACTACTTAAATTTTCCTTAACATGGTATATGAATAAAACACGTTTCATGCTTCCCACTCATACAAATCTGTTTCCTTTACTAAATTGCCGTATTCGATTTCTGTTTCATTGATAAACCCAACTAAAAATACGATTTCATTTAAAGTAAAAATTTTCAGAACAAGATGTCTGATATGCGACTAAGAAATTTGTTAGCATTACATGTCCGAGATAGACTTCTTTAAAAGGGAAAATGCCGACATAACACATGTCATTGTCAATACTTTTTCGTATGGTCTCGTGAATATATTTTTCTTAACTTCAGTGTAATAATTTCGTATTGGCAATTGTCTAGAGAGTTGGAATGATAGTGGTGGAACATCATCTGCTTCACTGATATAGTAGTAAGAATCAATATTTTCTTTCAACCTTGTTGATTTGATTTCTTTTTGTTTTTTAAAAAAACTTTTCTCGCTCAGCATCATTATAATCAACTTCTGTGCTTTTGTCTTCGATTATCAATAAAGATTTTTTGACAATAATCGGATCAAATTCAGGTTTTTCACGTATCATTGGTAAAACTGCGGTTAGGTACGCTTTGATCATTAACTCCGTATCTATTGATATATTAACAATTTTTAATAATGTTTGTTTGTCGTGGTAATACAAACCGAAATGCTTAAAAATTTTCTCGTTTTGGAAAGCTATTGCTCAAATTTATGATTTTGCTTAATTTCTTTTTTTATCTGCCTCTAGTTTGTTAAGACGACCATAACTGTCGTTTATTCGTTTTTCTTCCTGCTTTTTTTTCTCCATATGCTCCTGCAATATTTTTGAACAGGATTTCAATTTGTTTTTGTTCGTCGGGACAATCATTAGGATGAAAGTATCTGCTTATTCTATCAAAGTTTCATATTGCTTCTCTTAGTTGTGGTTTATATCACGAGTAAAATTCTTATCGTATTCTCGCGGAATATCATCTAATCTTTCTAGTTTTCTTTTATTCATTGTATTTAATAATATACATGTACATTGACAGGATCTAATGCTATAATATAACTATTAGGATAAAAACATTATCGTCAAATTCTTTCGAAACTGTTATAATTGCTGGTTCTGTATTTATTTTACGTTAGATTAAAATTTGAACTTGATCATCAAGTGTGTATATTTTAAACGGGGTTAGGCCTAGAAACGGACTTTCTGAATTAAATACATAAAATCTGTAGTACTAATATATTTTCTTAACCCTATTTTTGGTCAAGAGCTGGATCAGTTTCTATTTGGAAGAATTGTGATATTGAAATATACATATTTGCCGTAATGCATAATTCGCTATACGTTACATCATCGTTTGATCCTTCTAACACCTAACTAAAAATACAACCAGTATTTATATTTAATCGACCTCGCAAAATAAATTGCCAAATACGAACTGAAAGAGGACATTTGACATTTAATTAAACGCTTGCTGTTTCTCTGTTAGTCTATTCTTGGCCGTCAAAGACAGAACTGAAAAGGAAAGTGGAAAGTGTGATGATAATTTCTAGGGCAATGTGATGTTGCGCTTATCTCAAACCCAACTCTGTTATCAGTTGGCTTAGAAAAGTTAGTGTTGTTCCTAATTTTTAAAACTCATGTTTATATTTTACTGTCTGACAAAATTTTTCTGACCAATGATATAATAGTGTCTTTACTAAATTTTGATACCGAACGATTAATCAAGCACAAACATAACAACGAGCTACCGCTACCTGATTGCCATTACCTTATTGTTTCTCGTACGGGATCTGGCAAAACAATTATTTTACTAAATCTTTTGCTCAACGACAACTTTAACTACGATCGGGTGTACATCTACATAATTAATCCACAACAGGTCAAATACGAACTTTTAAACGATTACAACGATAAACGTAACGATGAGCTTGGTGCAGGTGAAGACATATTTTTAATCAAGCAATCAATGCTTATCACGTACACAAAACGATATATTTCCAGCAAAACAAAATATGCCAAAGAGTAATACCTAACAATAGTTTACACATGGTGTATTACAAACGTGCAAGCGAATAATTGCCAATGCATTTGTTTGTTGTGTTTCAACAAGAACTACGTAATGACCAAAACATCGCTGTATTCGATAATGCTTTTGTCAGACGAATCTTTGCTAGGATTAACTCGAAAAAGTATCATGAACGAGCAATCGAATGTAGCTCTGCCGATGAAGAAACAAGAAACGTTACTCGACCGTATATCCACCTGATGGAATCAATTAAAAAATATCAAGATTTCGGATAGCTGAATTCAAATATTAATTGAGGAATTACTGGACGTATCAAAACATTCTGAACATGCTTTCGGGTCAACCGCTTATCTCGATGTTACTTGTAAGCTTGGTGGTGTTCCAGATAACCCGCTTAATGTATACGCGATATTTATCAGTGACATTCTTAACAATTGGCAAAACCAAAGGAAGAATGACCGTGCAAGTATCAAACAAAATTGTATACCAAACAGTTTAAATATTGTCTAGCAAACAAGTATATTGACAACGAAATATACTAAAAAAGAAATATACCTGACTCCAAGGCAAATTAAGAACCTTTCTACAGCCGTTAATAAACGCCGTTCTGTTTCTTTCGTCAGAAACAACTGGAATATAAATAAACCTAATGTCAACATAATAATAAATCAATAAACTTATTCAAGGTAAACCTTTTGTTCTTAACCTGTCTGTTCCGCTAATAACGGCGATGGCGAAGGACCTTGTCATCAACGATGGCTTTCATGAACCAGCATTTGCAACGATAGCTAAAACGGTATTATTAAACCTAATACCTATACTAGGGACAGCATTATGAGCAATATCAGGCGCAACTAAAAAAGCAGTGTCAGGAGACGGCATCAAACAAATTGTAGTCAAACTTGAAATTCTTTTCTCCAAACTTGAGTTCTTTGAACTTTAGTTTTGTCTAACAAATAAGAATGAAAATAAAAATGCCAACCGCAAAACGATCAGTTAAGAAAACAAAAGAGAACGAGAACAAACGAAAAGCGTTCTTCGAGGTCAACAACACGAAAAATGAAACAAGGAGGAATTATTCCTTTCGCTCCACGTTTAGCAGGGCTTGCTGGCAGTCTCCTTCCAAACCTGCTTGAAATTTGCCGTGGAAATAATGTTGCCGGGAAACACGCTAAAATCGCCAACGTTAAGCAACTTTGAAATATTAGACAAACTAAAATCAGTAAAAAAAAATCAAGTTGAGGCGACAGCAATGCGTCACGACATATGTTATCGGGACAACGAACAAGACAAAACCGGTTGTAATAAAACAACACTAAACGAGCTTAATGAAATAAATCCAAAATGCCTGCGAGAACGACGCTTGCAGCTGAATTTAACAGACCAAAAATGTACTTGTTGAAAGATCTAGCAGGAGAACCAGTAATCGTCAGTTTTTGCGAACAGGAATTACAAAAAGCAGAACAAGATATACTTGTTATCAAAGGAGTAATAAAAAACGTTGTAATAAAAGTGGCGCGGTTTTAGCGATAAATTTAATAGCAGCATACCAACTATCAGTACTGCGAAATATTGTTTTTTGTAGATTTCATCGTATTTACGACAGACCGATTTGTATCCTACAGGACTACACAACGATATTAAACACTGTTTTCGATCTGGCACTAGCGGCATCAGGTTGAAGATTTTGACGAATAAAAATCCCATTGCATATCTTTTTTCTACCAGGTATTGTGGTGTTTGAATTAGGCTCTATCAGAATAATAGATTCTCCACAACCGTAAAATTCAATTTTATATTTTTTGCAGTAATTTTTACATCATATCTACCAGTTGTTGATCTACCGTAAAAATTTTTTTTTATCGACAACTGTTTAAATCTTTTACAACATCATCGTTGACGACTTCATCGTCGAAGACTTCGTCACTGACAACAATATCTTCATATGGTGTGTTGTTTATGTGCTGATTTATTTCAAGCAGATTCATATTGTAATAAAATTGTATCTAATTGTTTTTAAAATAATAGTGTACAAAATAGCATGCAATGAAAAAGCAACGTTGAATTTTTGAGCATGTGATAAGAACATTTTACAGAAATCCAGACAAAAGGATATTTCCTTTAACTTAATATTGACCAACGGAAACAATGATAAAATACCTTTTACAGAAAAAATAAAACTGCGAGAAGGCGTGGTTATTGACGTTGTTTGCGATAGGAGTTTATTAATTCGGTGGTGCCATAATTACATCACCAAAGATGAACTAAACAGAATCCAACGAAATAATTAGTTATTGTCGTATCGGAAAATGATACTAGTATCGTATTTCTTAGAAAATGCTGATCTTGATTTGCCAATTGAATCTAGATGAACTGAATTTGTGTGGATGTTACAATATCTTTTCGCAGCTGATATCGAAGGAAACTTCATTTCTTCGCTTGTTTTGAGATCATACGAAACAACAGGATTTGTTGGACACTTAAAATTAACGCCGTTTTGATTTTAACTTTTATAACATTTTGTTGTTGGGTAACCAGCTCAAGATTCTGTAAACGATTGTCTCTTTTAATGTTGTTAATATGGTTAATCACAAACCATGGATAAATTCCTTGTGGAATTGGTCCGTTAAAAACTTCAAACACATAAGTGTGTAATTGATAATCAACGAAATCTGTTTTCCTCTAACAGTTGCCAACAAGTATCCACTATTCTCTAATCACCCAGACACCTTTTTGAATTTTTATTTCGAATAATTATTTTGTTAGAGGCTTTGTAAAGATAAAATAATGGATGAGGTTGATATTCGTCTTGTAAACCAAGATTTCCAATGTTATCATCAGAGATCGAACTGTTAACTCTGTAAAGTCGTTGTTCTTCCGGAATATCTCCGAAAACATCAAGTAAATGACATCTTCCCTTAGCATTTCCGTTCGATTGTTATCTCCTTCCGATTTCTCTGATATTTTATAACCCGCCGGAGTTCCTTAACCAAACGATTTTCCATATTTGATGTGTATTACCGATCCTAACATATTTCCCGCGTACAAGTTGTATTGGGATGTACATAATACTCTTGCTCGTTTGCGCTTTAAATTCAATTTTGTGTCATTATTGTAATAAGCAATCTGTTTCCTTAATTAATTTTAACGCAGTTAGATATTTGATCAATTATAGTATATAATGCTTAAGTTAAGCGATATCGTAAAAAGAGCCATATAGGAGAACCAACAAAAATTGCTACCGCATTTGCCGGATTTGACAACAGATATCGATTCGATAAACTAATCGTTCTGGCAAATATTGCCTCGACAAATTTGTTTCATTTGTTAGAACCAACTATAAAGCATGACCTTGACTTGCACACGGGTTTGCTGATCCTAGGGCACTGCCACGTTATATTTTCAAAACTATATGTTTCTGGAAATAATGTTGACGAGGAAATTGCAGTTTTTTTACTATCACAAAATCAAAGCGAGTTTAATCAGTAATTAATCTTTCCTTGCTCGTCGATAAAATACACGTGGAAAATTGGAAGAAAATAAAAGAATGCACTGAATCGGGTTCAGGTTGGAAGTTTAAGATGATTACTGAAATTTTGTTTCACACGAAGAAATATAACGCATTACGCGGTAGTTCATATGTTGACCTGTCGCAGAAAATAAAAACAAAAACTGCTGCATCAACGTCAAAAACGTTGATAACAAATGCTTCCAGTGGGCCATTATATTTGTGATGTTTCCAGCAGAACAAAACACTGATCGTGCTGACAAGTATTTCAGTTATGTTTCAAAATTAAATTATACTGAAATCAACTTTCCGCTTGCATAAGATCAAATACCAAAGTTGGAAAGCAAAATAATGTTTCTGTCAACGTATGTTTGCTTTGACGAACGTAAAGACGTCTATCCGATGAATATTTCTAAAATATCCTCACAATCAACAATAAACTTGCTGTTTTACAAATCTCATTTCGTTTGGATCAGAAACTTCAACGGTCTTGTTGGAAGACAATACAGTAAACAAAGAATTAAAACGTACTTCTGTTATCGCTGTTTACACGGTTGATCTGACAATGAACTACTAGTAAAGTATATACGATATTGTTCGGAAGTACAACAAATAAGAATTACAGGCTTAAAAGAAAAACATCTGCGTTTTGTAAACCACAAACATAAATTAAAACTGCCTTTCGTTATCTACGCTGATTTCGAGTGCTTACTTCCGCTTGTACATGGTACAGAAAATAATCATAATAAATCAAGTACAAGTTAATCTCGAAAACATATTCTATGCGGGGTCGATATAGAATAGTTTGTTGCGTTGATCTGAATTTATCTAAACCGATAAAAATATATCGTGGTCTTAATTCAGCTGTTTGGCTTCTCAAGCGGTTGATTAGCGAAGTTGATGATATTTCAAATCTTTTAAAAAGAATTGTGATGGTAAAAATAACGCTTCAGGAGTAAATTGATTTGTCACATGCAGAATTTTATCATATTTGTGAACAAGCTTTTGATACATATGCCGAGCACGCGAAAGTAAATGATCGTTATAGTTTGACCGGACAATCTCGTGGAGCGGCTCACAAGTCTAACCTAAAGTATCATGCTCCAGATTTTATTGCAGTTTTTCTTCACAATTTCCGAGGATATTAAGTCAGTTTATCGTAGAAGCTTTTGGTAGTCCTGAAATAAAGTCTATTTTAAAATATGATAACGTGATCAAGTGTATTCCAAATAATTTTGAAAAATACATATCGGTTACCTTAGGTACGTTGCGTTTTATTGACAGCCTTTAGTTTATGGAAGAATCATTAGACGATCTGACAAAAGGTTGTAATGATTTTTATAATCTACAATATTGTTTCGGTAATAAAGCAAGCTTGTTAACAGAAAAAGAGCATTTTCATCTGAGTATCTCGATGATTGGAGTAAATCTGATGAAACCTCTTTTCCTGACAAAGATAAATTTTATTCGCAACTAAAAAAAGAAAATATAACAGATGACGAGGATAAATATACGCAAGATATTTGGAAAGAATTTAATTGCAAGACATTTGGCGAGTACATTGATTTGTATCTGAAAACGTATGTATTATTGATAGGATATGTCTATGAGAGCTTTCGAAAAGTGAGCTATAACAATTATGGTATCGATTTTTGTTGGTATTACTTTGCTCCAGGTTTTTCGTGGGATGCATTGCTAAAGTTCAGCAAGGAAGAGTTAGAATTGTTAACAGATGTAGATATGTTTAACTTTATTAAAATGTATATGTGACGGTATTAGCGTTATTAAAAAGAAATGTTCGGAAGCAAATAACAAATACTTGAAAGAGTACAATCCTGAGCTTCCATAGAAGTCCATTATGCATCTTGACACAAATAACCTTTTCGAGTATGCAATGGCAGAACCAATGCCATTTTATGGATTTCCTTGCATTACACCTGTCCAATTTTTAAAGGAAAAGAGCAAAGATCCCTGATGGTGTTTTGTATTTTGTTGCAGTTGATCTCAATTATCCTGGTTTGTGGCATGAATTACACAGCGATTATCAGTTCTGTGCGAAATCAATGATAATCGACAATAGTTTGTAATCACAGGAACAACAAGCAATGACGGGTAATAAAAACATTACGTGGTGAGTAAGCTCCTTCCAAACTTACTTGACAAGCGAAATCATGTTTTGCATTACAAAGTTCTTAAAGAAGCAATAGCTCAAACACTTCGAAAAGAGCTGTAATGAAAACCAATTTCGAGAAAGACTCTTTCAAGCGCATGAACAAAAATGTCTTAAAAAGTATTAGAAAGCGAGTAAACATCCAATTCGTCAATAATATCAAACGCTGAAACAAACTTATGTCAGACGATTATTTTGTCAGTATGAAATCTTGTCGCGATACAACCAAGAAAAACAACAAATTCGAAGCTTCAAAAGCCGATTTACATCAGAGCTGCCGAGTTAGATTTGTCGAAGTGGCTTATGTATGATTTTCGTTATAATTTTATTAAAAAGCAGTGGCCGTCATGTATATTATTATTCACTCAAACTGACTGACTTGTTTACGAAATCGAAACTGATGACATTTATCACGATATCTTCGATACAAGCATCTGTTTGATCTTTCCGATTATCCTCGCAATAGTAAATTTCATAACGACACAAACAAACAAGTTATTGGAAATTTAAGTATGAAATGAATTCATTCACTATCAAATATTTTATTAGACTGAGTAGCAAAATGTACGCTGTATTGTTGGATAACAATGAAGTAACAAAATAAGGAATATGTTAAACAAATTATTGGGTTAGATGATTTCAAAAATGCGCTTGAATGTTAATTTTATAAAAGCAATGACTGTTCGAAGAAATCATCATAAACTGATGTTATTATCAAACGTGGATTAAGTAGTTTTGATGAAAATGGAACAGACACATTTACATTTGGCTATTATAAATTCGTTGACGACAAATCTAATGAGAAATCTATAATTGACATTATCTTTTCATCTGACGATAAATCTAACGACAAAGTCGTTGACCTTAAAGAAAATCTGTGCTTGACATTATTTTTTTTTCCGACTAGGGAATGAAATTGTATCAATATATAACAATAATATTCGAGAAAAAAAAAACAGTAACAAAAAGCAACAACGGCAAGATTAAAAATTTCTTGAGTGATGACAGAATATTGACAGTTGAAATTAACAATGAAACGTCAGGAATATGTTTCAGCGGAAACAAAGTTTCTCGTGACAAACTAAATCTTTCATTTGTTAGAATTGGAAACAGCGAGTCTTTCGATTATTTTGCGCAATTAAGTCAGGAAATGTTTAAAAGGTTTAATACATTCCATAATCCGATTAGTCAACAAAAATAGACTAAATTCACCATTGACCTTAATTGGTCAAAAGTATTTTCCATTGACGGACAATATCAGCTTAATAGAATAGCGATGACAAATTTGTTCGAATATGGTCGTTGGGTATGTGGAATAATAAAGTTTTGTATTTCTGTTATCATGATGGTAAAATAGTTCTGGCATCTACAGTTGAAACGATAACAATGTGGTGAAAATGTGTAAAATTTTGTCTAACAATAAAAAGAAATGCCAGTTGCTTTACCTTGCATAATCAGATAACTTTTTTAAAAAATAAATCCCCCAATAAAATTATATGCGTAAAATTATAAAAAATTTGATAAAGTAGTTGCAATAGCTGAAATTGGTGAATTATATTTAAAAATTATGTTGCGAATGCGTTTCCTTACAATGTCCTGCACAAATTATATTCAAGAAGCAATTCGTAGAGGAATTTTAAGCACAGCTAAAATATTGCTTTTAAGAAAAATGCATTATCCGTAAAAAAAAATAATACCTATCCCAGTATAGGTGATTACTGGATTATATAAAATAATAATATTAATATTAATGAGTTTTAAAATATCAGAAACAGCAGGCCTTTGGGAGTTATAGCTAGAAACTTCTGAAAGCTAAAATCATACTTGTATGAAGTTTGTATGTTTTTTTTTGGTCAATGGATAAAAATTGGATAGAGCAGTCAAAAAGTCGAAATCGTACTTGTTTGGAGTTTTGTACATCTATATTCCTGCTACTACTTGTTAATGTGTGTATGTGTTAGTGTGTGTGTGTGTGTGTGTGTGTGTGTGTGTGTGAGAGAGAGAGAGATTTTTAAAGCGGCATATCGCTATGATGTCTGCATTGTGACAGTTTACAGTGACGTCTAGCACTAGGAATATCCTGCCGCAGACATGTAGAATCATGTCCCACCCAGTCACATCCTGACAAAAGATCGACTAGTCCTAACACTAACCCCTTAATTCTGAGCGCCAAGCAAAGCAGCTGTGAGTACCATTTCCTTAGTCTTTGGTATAACTCGGCTGGGGTTCGAACCCATGACATCCTGTATCCAATGCGCTCTCTAATCACAAAACCACAGTAGCGGTCAAGAAGAAGTTGTGGAGTCAGATCCGCATTGGGTCGGAGCACTTTTCTCCCACTTCAGGCAAATGAAAGAGCAGTTAGCCAAGAAGTCTGAGCCAATAGAATGCATAATGTAGACATATCTTTTAATGCTGTTGGTTGCATTTTATAAAAGCAACTCTTTCAAGGTTTCTTATATTTGTATTTCCTCATTCATATTTGATGGCAGATCATCATAATCTTTTCAACATTGAAAGGACGTTACGTCGAGATGCTTTCTTTCAACGTTGGTAAAGTTTTGTTGATTTTGCTTATGATAATTAAAATGATTTTACTTCTGTTTATACTGAGGCTGACATATCTAATGGCGAATTGGCGCCAGTTGTATGAATCTTAAATGCCTATAAGATGGAATGTATAGCGTCAAATATAATGAAAATGTTCTTCTGTGGTTTATGAGAGATTTTGGAAGGTCGTTCTATTTTAAATAATGGCGTTTTTTTATGGTATATTATTCTGTTAATATTTGGTAAAATTCTTTTCAGTTTTTGTTTTATTGTTTTCTGTGGCGTTTGAAAGAGAAACTTTTGAAATGTTTCTATTTTTAGTAACGGTGGCCATATTTGATGGCAGACTGGCATCATTTGACTAAATTTGAAAGCCCTTTATACCACGATACGTTTTATCAAATCTGGTTAAATATTTGTTTTATATATTTTAAGAAGTCATTTAAAGGTTTGTCTGTGTACAAGCTTGAAAACCTTCTGATGCCAGGATGCATTCTGTCAAATTGTGGACTAATTTTGTTTGCGGCGCTTGAAAAGTTATGAAAGGACTTTATATTCTAAGCAACAGCAGCCATATTTGATGGTTGATCTGTATCCTTTTGTAAAACGTTTAAAGCCCTTACACTACTTCGTTAACAGTACGTGTTTAAAAGTTCTCTTACCTTTATGTCTGCCATCATTTTTACAAGCTGTAATACATTATTACAACCACTCTAGTGGCCTTGTGGTTAGAGCGTCCGCCTCGGTTGCGGGAGGTCGTGGGTTCGATCCTCGGTCGAGTCATACCAAAGACTTACAAAAATGGTACTAACAGCTGCCTCGTTTGAAGCTCAGCATTAAGAGGTTAGTGTTAGGACTGGTCGGCCTGGTGTCAGGATAATGTAATTGTGGGGACATCATACTACATGTCTGCGGCATGATGCCCCAGTGCTAGACATCAGTATATACTGCCACACTGCATCGTAGAGATATGACTGAAAAATTGTTAAATTCTACGTTCAAAATCATAATCATAATCACATCACATCACATCACATACATTATGTGCACGTGCACGGATGCTTTCATTGAAACATTGTCAAATTTCCTCTAGTATTTTTAGTATCTTTTTTGTTGGAGATCGACATAATTTTTTTTAATAATCCGATAAGCTCTTTATGCCTAATCTTGTTAAATTCGTTAGGCGGGTTTTCAGACGAAGTCATTTAAAGTGGATTATATTCTATTTTTGTAAAAACCTGAAAGCCATTTATCATTGGATGAATAGATTCGAATGTGGTCCGTCTAATTTTGTTGAAAGGTTTATGAGAACTAGTCGGTAAAGCTTTTTTTTTTCCTTTTGGTCAATTTTAATAATGGATCGATTTGATTTGCATGAATTAAAATGCTTTTATACCAAGATACTTTATGTCAAATTCTGCTGACGAGTTTCAGAAAAAGCCATATTAAAGTTTTTATGTTTCAAAAATGGCACATGTGTTTGATGGCACATCGGTGTAATTTATTTTAAATAAACAACAAACTCTTCACGTCAGATTGATTAATGTCAAAGTTGATCAAGCACTGTTAAGCTGTTTTTGAGATACTACTACTGCTAATGCTGCTACTACAACTCATGATACTACTATTATTACTACCACTACAATTAGTACTGTTACTACTACAATTACTTATTTTACTGTTACTGTTACTACTACTACTGCTGCTACTACTACCGTATCTACTCACTTAAAAGTCGAGTAAAACTGCAAACGACAAAGATCCTTATCCGTCTTAGCACAATGCGCCTGCAGATCAGGGAATACGTTGCTTGTTTTACTGATTACTCCTAAAAAATATTAAAGGACCCAGATCTGTCGGCGCTTAATACGCCGGCAGATTTTGAAGCTAATTAACCATGAAGACCTCAGAGACATACACTGTTCTATACATATTATGTCGTACAAAAGGAAAGAAAGAATGGAATAACTCGTGGCTTTATTTTTATATCATTGAATTATGTTTATACTCCATAATATATACACGTAAAAGCAAAATAGAGAAATGAAGACATATTATGCTGTAAATGAAAGTTTTCTTTGATAACAGTATGATTAAATGATGTTTTCGAAGCATTAGTTGGGGAGGGGCTGTACCGTAGTTTGATGCTGATTGTAACGAAAGCAGAAAGCCAGTACTGCTGGTTTGCAGCAGCACGTCACTCAAACAAAAATTCGACAAAAGGAAGACAGTTTACAACATAAACATGACAGCAGATGATGTCATAAGATCAGTGCCTAGGGTATTATAAGCTAAATTCTGTTGAAGTTTGTTTACACGATTGATGTTAGTGTGGGTGCATGAATTCCGTACTGTACGATAGTAACCTTTCAAAAGGAATAGATACGTTTAAAAATAGTTTTTGGCAGATCTCTCTACAGCCTTTGTGGCAGTTGTATTTTGGAAGCTAGAATATTAAACACATTATCTGTAAGGTGATAGTTTATCATTAACATATACCGGTAGTAGTTTATGTCATTCTACGTTTGTATAGCCATTATTTACTGATTGATGTTTTGCAAGGATGCATTTGATATACCTAACAGCAGAGCAGTGGTCTTAGTGGTATTCATGTATATGCAATCTGGAACGGTCTTTGGAAACGTGTTTCCCAATTTGGATCATTTTAGCAGGGCCACCTGGATTTACGCGCACCTATGAACACGGCATTTGGAAATAAACTTTAAACAAGTTTTATATGATATCGAATTTCAATTTTCTTCCATCGCTTTGAAAGTACTTTCTCTCTTTAGATATATTTTAAAAAAATAAATAACTCGCTCGGCCTATGTGAGCTCAGGGCCAATTTCGGCCGAAGGTTGGCCCTGCATTCCATTTTCTTGACACCATCTACTGATAGGAAAATGGTCTTACGCATCTGTTAATGGGCTTCATATTGCATTGTTCAAAATTTTAAGACTTCAAAACCAACTCAAAGAAAGTAGATCAGGGTCAAAGTGTTAAATATTAAAGCCGTGTCAAGTATCATTTGTTTCATTAGAATAATTGTTTAATTACTTCACAGGAGCAACACAGATGCTTCTGTACTTAAAGGAAAAACAAAATTGCTTGGACTTTAAAACATATAATTGATCCAAGACGTGTACACCAAGCGGAACTTCGTTGTAAACATGTTTGAGAGGTTCCTATAATCGCTGCATGCTGTTTATGCTGTTTTAGTTACTAAGGAAGTGAGATGATACGCTTTGAAAAGTTACGCTTCAATAAGTTACGCTTCCAAAAGCTTTGCTTCAAAAAGTTTCACTTTAAGAAGTTACGTTTCGAGAAGTAACGAAAAATTTAAGCTTTGAGATGACACCTGTGGTATGACTCATACTTCCATTCCAGATATAGCTCCTGTACGTTAGCTTTGTTGCCCAGGAAAATGATTGATATTGTCCAACAAATGAAACATGGTACTGTTGATGATTGTCTGCCATGTAATAATATTGACCTTTTTAATCGATCTAAAGATCTTACTACACGTAACGTTAAAGCCACAAACATAATAAAAAGAATCAAAATAGTAATACATATACAACTTAATATAAAGTAATTCAAATTACTGTATTTTGTCGATCGACTTTAGCGAGAGCGAGTAATAGTCACGACTCCACATAAATGTTCTTCCGTCTGTTTGAATGTCACAGAACGTTAAGCTTTTGCTCACAAGTTTACACAACAATGTCTATTACCTTCAAACAGAAAGCAATAACCTGACAGTGGTCGCTGAACATTAGAATTCGTTCTACATTTGTCATGTTGAATGAGACGAGAATTAACTAAATTAAACATTTATATTGAGCTATTTTGTTAGGTATATGAAGAACAAGGATTTTCTGCAAGAATGCACAGCTAAATCCCCGATACAAGTCAGCGTGCTTGATTGCAAAGGAAACGTTTGACACGTACAACCGACTAGCTTTGGAGGCATGTCCAGTTAACCAAGAAGTTATCACAAAACATGACGGGACCTTTTCTTAGCCACAACTTTTTGATGATCCACCCATGCCAGAAATTGTTGATATTTGTAAGTTATTATATTTTGTTACTTTGTTGCTATATTTACTGGTCCTTCATCTAAAATGAAGTCCCAATTAGGGCACTGCTAAGGAGCGTGAAAGGCGATTTACAAGTTACATTGCCTTCCCAAAACAGATTTATCAAATCTCAATATAACATTTTGGTTTCTTTACATATGTTCTGTACTTGCAAAACGGTTCCCTTTCAAAATTTTTACTTTTACTACATGTGCATATTATTCTTGTGCAATTCCCCAACCAAATAAAATGTTTTCAATGACAAATAAAGAATAGCGAGCTTTTATATACAACAATGAGGTCCTCGAAAGTGCCGTCAGAACAATCTTGACACTTCCCAACACAGAGAAGTAGGTTTTAATATACTTTATTGAGGAATACGGCGATGTAAACTTCGTTAACGCATGACACGATAAACGAACTGCAACGATATGTTGTTACAGAAGCATGCAATATAGTTAAAATTCCGAATTACCCACATTCTTGTCTAATAATGTCCAACTTACATGGGTTGTAACTCGAAACAAATTATGATCAGACAAAAATAAATAGCATAATCAGAATAAACATTTTCTCTGTTAAATTACTTTATTTAGATATGTCTAAACATTTATTTATTTTTACCCTCCTTTTATTGAAGTCCTTGGAAAACTAGCCACGTAACAGTCAGACAGTAAAAAAAACCCTAAGATTGTTACAATGTTTTTTGCTTCAAATTCGCGAGATAACTTTTATCTAATTTTCTCAATCCCTTATGCGAATGAAACCAATGTTCAACTTCTTGTGTTTGATTGACCCAAACTAATGATTATGTAATTGCATGATGGAGTGATTTGATAAATCTGCAATCGGCTAGCAATGTGTGTGTGTGTGTGTGTGTGTGTGTGTGTGTGTGTGTGTGATGTGTCGAAGTTTGAAACGTGTTGAAACCCATGGTTAAATAAAATGTGCTTTCAAGTTAACATTGAAACAGGAATGTCTAGTGGAAGTTCAATGTTATTTTCGCATTTCATCTTTAAACATGAAAGGAATTCTGTTGAACTTCAGTTGAATTTGACCCAGTTATTTCCTGTGGTACAAGAGACACACATCAAATAATTGAGTTTTCAAAGGCGCTAATTGTGAAATATTTTAGGCCAGTGAAACAGACGACAGAGACTAGACATTGGATTCGGAAGGAAAATTTTAGGAACATGTATTTCTGATTGGCCATTGAAACTTAAAGGCGTACACCTTGAGAAACGATTTAAGAACTATCTCTTGAAACATCCGTTTGTTAGAATTTTCTTGAGAGGAGATAAAGTCAAACTCCGGGACGCACTGTAGTGGTCTCATGAAATCACAACGGAGCCACATAGCTGTCTTAGAGATAGAAGACAGACTAGACTATAAATATTTGTTTGAAAGACACAACAAGGTATGGGTATGCAATTTTAGTTTCAAATTTTAATACGCTATTTCATTTGATTGATTGCTTGCAGATATAATATATTATGATTCACGCGTGTAATTGTGTATTCATTTCAAAGGACTCTAGTGATATGTTAGTTCAACTAGTTAATTCTTTGATTTTTTTTTTTAAATTATCAATTCCTTAAGAGAATTAACTGTTTTCATGTAATTAAATACTCCATATGTAGAGTTGCGTAAGAAGTCAGACGGGGGGTGGGGGTTGACTCTCCAGGTAAATATATTTGCCGGACAAAAAATAACCCGATTATAAATCTCAGTGGTACTTGTATGTTTTTCACCCGTCATAGCGCAAATAAAATAGCTTTGTTTACCCTGCCATAAGAAGCTTTATTTTAAAAAATATAAACTTGGTCTATTCACCTTCCGTAAAAAGCTTTATTTAGGTCAGATATTCTGTTCTGTTCACCCTTCCTGCTACTACAATAGACATAATGTGGCATTTCATTGCCACATTCCTACTTATACACCAGAAAATATCCTTGAAAGCCTTTTCATCAGATGTGGTTAAATCAGATGAACCAGTTCTCTCTGAGAGTAAGGGCCCTCCACTGACAGGACTGGGGTCGATTTTTTGGGTGACGTTATATTTGTGAGAGTAGACAAGCCGACCGAATCCATACTTGACAGAGTGAAGCATGAGGTTAACATGTTCAGGAATGAATGAATCCCTAACAATGTGAGATGATGGTCCTTTGAAAAAGTGGAAAGCTCAACAATTCAATTTTCCACTCCTTGCACTTCTCCTAGATATAAAGGCTATGCATTCCTCCACTTCCCTCAAAGCCTTTGGTACAGCAGGAAACATTGTTTCCACACATAGGGCTGCTTTGGGTTTAGGTATTGTCGACATGTTCATTTTCCTCAAGAAAAAGTATGCAGTGACTTATATAGCGTCATGGTAACACAATTAAAAGTATAGTTCAAGTGTGTGGAGACTTTTAAAGCAATGCTTCTGTGATTTTTAAATTAAAACACAGATGACAAGAAATGGATGTGAGGTTTATATTTGCTGATAATTTGATAGATTTCAGGTGTTTGTAAGCTAGTTTCATTTTTATGTTTTTTATACGTTAATTTAACTACTATTTGAAGTCTTATATGGTATCATCACTTAAAGATGTAATGTATTTTAAAGAAATAAATGTTAACAGTAATTATTGTATTGTTTTTGTAAAATGTATTGCAATATGGATAGGCGATGAAATATTTTCCTTAATAAGAGGGAATTCAAAGAAGGAAAAACTGAAGAGTTATGTTTTCAGGAATGCCTTTAGAAAGTACTCTCTTTCCTTAAAAACCTGTCCTTAAATGACGCGTAACACCACCAACCATACTGTGACTGGAGAAGACGAAACGATAAGCTTTTCGTTAACAAGACACAAAGCAACACAAAATAGTCTTTAGAACAGTATATGCTTTTTGATAAAAACAGCAGCAATGTATTTAAGATATGAAGTCTGAAAGAGTCTTAAGAAGTCTAAAGGTGTCTAAAACAGTCTATGAAATCTAAAAAAGTCTAAGAAGTCTAAAGGAGTCTAAGAAGTCTAAAGGTGTCTAAGACGTCTTAAATAGTCTTGGTAATCTAAAAGAGTCTAAGAAGTCTAAATGTCAAATCTCCCCAATATAGAGGAGACTCTCAATTGTGGAATAGCTGATTATAGTAAATACGAGAAAAAAACTTCTCCTAGATAGAACGTGGTTTCTGGTTTCTATATTAACTGCTTAGTAAATAAATAGATATTCCATCTTACAGACTCGCACCGATCGTAAATCTAGTTCTATATGGGGACAGACGCAGTCTATTCAACTGAACGCTGATTATTATAAACTGGTGTCGTTTACAATATTTGCTGGAGACGGGATTGGAAACAAATGATGGACAAACAATACAACTTTGATTGGCAGGTAAATTATCCTCTTTTATCTGTGATTCGTTTCTTGTTTAGTGCCCAAAGAATATGGCACGCCGTTCTATCTAAACTGAATGTGATGTTCTTACCAAAGCCTATACTTTTCTCCAGGTGGCATTTTATTACCCAAGTCGGAGATGAAAATCAATCAATCTAAAAACCAACTGTGCTATATCGTATCTTACAGAGAAATAGTAGACGTATATATAAGTCGGTACAAATGACTACAACGTCTCAGTTGATCGCCAATATCGTTTTAGACGGATCTCAGTGGGTAGAATGACTATCGCCAATATCCTTGTCTGTACTAAATGTATTGTAAATATTGGGTATGTCGAACAAATATATTATTCGCTGACGTAAAATTTGACGAAAACATAGGATTTCAATTTTGGCTCTATGTTACTGTATATAATTACAGTAATGCGATCTTGATCACAGCATCTTGATTGCTAGAACCTGTCCAATTGTCAGCATCATAAAATCAGAGTCATTTCTAGACGCGAGGCAATCAAGATCCTATTACTATGATCATACTGTTTATATGTTTTATATTTAATAATAAAAAAAAAATTTCTTAAGATTTCCACCTTTCTGATATGAACTTCACCTTAAGTCATAGACCGAATTTTATTTATTTAACAGCTGATATGCGCATGAATATCAGAATAAAGCGTGTAAATTAACACAAGTTCTTCGATGCATAGGTGATTAACGGTCATTGTGCAGTTGTCAAATTTTGCATCACAGAAGATATCATCAGCTGAATTATTAGGAAAGTTTATACGGAGGCTCAGCTGATAGTTTTTGACTTGTTTCTGACGGGACATTGCGAGAGGCTCTGATAGGAACGACAGCACTATTTGGACAGTTATTTACAGCAGGATTTAACAAAATTGATTGAAAATTGATTAAACAGATTTGTTAAAGAGAATGTTACTTATTTTCATTTAGATGTCAATTGAGGCCACGTGGTAATACGGAATCAGAAGGAGCCAGTATCGTTTTTCATCTTTTGGGATTTGAGGTGAATTTTATGGATAATTCTTGAGTAGAAAACTGACAGGTTCACAATGAAAGCAATTATGGTACTAGACAAGTTAAAATATTATCAGAACCGAGGTTATATGATATTTGTACCTAGGTATCCATTTAAAGCTCTGTTACATTTCTGCGATTATTTGCTTGATTAATGGAACAAGTAATAGGAATATATTTCTCAAACCGAGTAATCAGCCTGACATAAGAGACTTTATGTTACCATGGTTTCCAAAACGGTACTTCAAATAATTTCCTAACATACCGTGTTCTTGGAATATTATCAAGTATAAGTGTCTGGTCTTTGGGGGTGGGTAATTCTACGCATTAGCTGTTTGGGCCGTAATTTTGAAGCACGTTGCATGAAATATCAATCTACAGTCTAGAAAAACGGAACAAATGTGGCGCAAGAATAAAGAAAAAAAAACCCTATGGAAGTGGATAATAAACGTTTTATGAATACTTGGTTGTTCGCTGATTTAGATGAAACTTCAGCATACAACGACAGTTGCCTTGATGATCCTTGAATAGAGCAACCATCGGCCTCAAGCTAGCCTCAGTTAGGTGTTGCCCGATTCGCTTGATGTTACAATATATAAAGCGGTACATTTTGAAGAATTTACCTGGGCGATCTCGCTCCACACCCACAATTTGAATTTATTTCTTCAGCGCTCAATTTCCCGCTTTAAATGTACATGCAATATTACGATTTACAGCAATTCATCCATACAGGCCAA
The DNA here is from genome assembly GCA_016746295.1 of Potamilus streckersoni. Classification (NCBI taxonomy): domain Eukaryota; kingdom Metazoa; phylum Mollusca; class Bivalvia; order Unionida; family Unionidae; genus Potamilus; species Potamilus streckersoni. Next base: position 168,852 of record JAEAOA010000965.1, on the reverse strand, counting down.
GTGCAATTCAGCACCTTTTAAACCTTTTAAAATAATACAGCTTAAAGACATTTTCTGAGATAGAGTGAGGAAAAGAAAATATACTTGTCAAGATCAAATTTCAATAAAAAATAAATTACGTAAATTACAATTGCAGCGTAATTTAGTAAGTCAAAGCTCTCAAAATTAAACATCGCTACTCTAAGCACCTACATTTCTGGTCCTGATTCATTTTTTTTTCACAACCGAGTCTATATTTTTAAAATATTGTTGTTACTGTTGTTAAGATCGGCTATACATGCGGTTAGTAAAACTGGTGGAGGAAAATCCCTGTAAGAACCACCGACCCATTCGCTAGCTTTCTCACATATCCACATTAGCCGAGACTGAGACTCGAACTCGCGCGAATACAGGTTAGTTGGCAGTGAACAATGAAGGCGAGCGCTGTAGACCACCAGCCCGTCAGGGCCCGGATTTTAAAATAGTATGCTTTTATTGTTTTCTATAAATACGGTCGGGTAATTGCAATTCAAATTCCCAGTGATTAGTGAATGCGAGCGCTTTAGACCACAAGGTCATCCGAGCCCCGAATTTTAACATATTATGATTTTATTGCTTTCTATAAATACGTCCCCGTAATTGCAATTTCACAATTCCCACAGAGCATTGGCACTGACCGGTGTAGAGGACACAGTCTTGATATCGTGGCCTTCACATGTGGCTTGAGACAGTTTTGTGTGTGTGTGTGTGTGTGTGTGTGTGTGTGTGTGTGTGTGTGTGTGTGTGTGTGTTGATTGGCAGGAACTGGGATTGGTTGGTTAGATAATTTGTAACACAGCAAAACAAATAGGTTATTTAGTATAGAGGCAATAAAAGCAAAGTGGCGTTGTCAAGGAGACACCAAATAGACGAAACATGCTAATATGATGGTAGTGAAATATGACAACTAGTAATAGTGAAATATGAGAACTAGTAAAATAGTTAAATATGACAACTAGTAAGAGTGAAATATTACAACTAGTAATGTGTGTGTGTGTGTGTGTGTGTGTGTGTGAGAGAGAGAGAGAGAGAGAGAGAGAGACAGAGATATGCTAATATGAGAACTAGTAAGATAGTTAAATATTACAACTATTAAGAGTGAAATATTACAACTAGTAATGTTTGTGTGTGTGTGTGTGTTTGTGAGAGAGAGAGATGCTAATGTGATAGTAGTGAAATATGACAACTAGTAATAGTAAAATATGACAACTAGTAAGAGTGAAATATTACAACTAGTAGTGTGTGTGTGTGTGTGTGTGAGAGAGAGAGAGAGAGAGAGAGAGAGATATATGCTAATATGATGGTAGTGAAACATGGTGAAATATGAGAACTAGTAAAATAGTTAAATATTACAACTAGTAAGAGTGGAATATTACAACTAGTAATGTGTGTGTGTGTGTGTGTGTGTGTGTGTGTGAGAGAGAGAGAGAGAGAGAGAGAGAGAGAGAGAGAGAGAGAGAGAGATGGATGCTAATATGATGGTAGTGAAACATGGTGAAATATGAGAACTAGTAAAATAGTGAAATATGACAACTAGTAAGACTGAAATATTACAACTAGTAATGTGTGTGTGTGTGTGTGTGTGTGTGAGAGAGAGAGAGAGAGAGAGAGAGATATGCTAATATGATGGTAGTGAAACATGGTGAAATATGAGAACTAGTAAAATAGTTAAATATTACAACTAGTAAGAGTGAAATATTACAACTAGTAATGTGTGTGTGTGTGTGTGTGTGTGTGTGTGTGTGTGTGTGTGTGAGAGAGAGAGATGCTAATATGATGGTAGTGAAACATGGTGAAATATGAGAACTAGTAAAATAGTGAAATATGACAACTAGTAAGACTGATATATTACAATTAGTAATATGTGTGTGTGTGTGTGTGTGATTTGTATTTTTAACGTAGCTTTAGAAATTTTTCAGTCATATCGCTATGATGTCTGCAGTGTTGCATTTGACAGTGAAATATAGCATTGGGGCATCATGCCACAGACATGTAGCATGATGTCCAACCCAGTAACATTATCTTAACACCAGACCAACCAGTTCTAACACTAACCTCTTAAAACTGAGCGCATAGCGGGGCAGCAGCAAGTACAATTTTGAATATCTTTGGTACGACTCGACCAGGGTTTGAACTTACGACCTCCCGCACCCGAGGCGGGCGCATCAACCACTAGTCTATCGAAGCGGGCAACTAGCAAGAGTGAAAATGACAACTAGTAATAGTGAAATATGACAAATAGGGTTGAAGTTTTAGAAAATGAAAACGATCTGTTCCAGAACATTTTACCCCACTCCCTTCCAAGTCAGAATCATTTGTATTGCTTCTGAAGTCATCACACATTGTTTGAGTTTTGGAATACGTTGTGCCTTTCACATGAAACACCACTCATATGAAATAAATACAGTTAATTTTATTCTTCTACTACATAATATATTAATTAAAGCTAGGTGGGATGAATCACCGTTAGTTTCCAATAGCAAAGTAATCATCAAGCATGCCAAGACTGATTACAGGATTGTAAATTAGAATTCATGTTCCATTGATTCAGTTACACAGATTGCCATATTTATTTTTGTCATGAATTTATCCCATTAAATAAATAAATTGCACTCCAAAATGTAGTACAGAAAACATTGAAAATATCCATATTTCACAAGTATAATGGGTACAATGTATTCGATACTGAATAACCTACAGCCTTCGTACTAGAGGATGTATATTAAAAACAAGTCAAACCTACACAACGGGTAATCTGTAAGGTCCAACCACCTGCCGTAAACAAACACGGTTTACCGATCACTTGTACCAAACAGCCACAGTTCACAGCTGACGTGAACCAAATTTTGGAAGATAAAAAGAAAAATACTATTAAGCAGGTACTTGTTTTTAAAATGGCCTTACGTTTCATCACTTCATCAAGAGGCTTGTCAGACATATTGGACTACATGTATATTATGTATTCTACTGCATAGAAGCACATTAATAAAACATACACTTCACACCTGTGTGGTACCTGGTTTGGTCCACCATTCTGGAATGTACATTGCAAGAGCAAAGGTTTGCTCCATGTTTTCTCAGGTGTCTTAATCAACCTCAAATATCCAAAGTAGTAGTAGTAGTAGTAGTAGTAGTAGTAGTAGTAGTAGTAGTAGTAGTAGTAGTAGTAGTAGTAGCAGCAGTAGTATTACTACTACTACTACTACTACTACTACTACTACTACTACTAATAATAATAATAATAATAATAATAATAATAATAATAATAATAATAATAATTGACTGAAACTCATTTAGCTGAGTGCAACTGGCCTCCATTGTTCTATGGCTTTCAGAATTTATATAATTCAGTATCGAAACTTTTTATTAAGGCATAAACAAGTGCTAAGGTAATGAAAATCACTTTCCATGACAAATTTTCTTTCAAACAAATATATGACATAAAAAATTGCACTCGATTGCGCTACTTGAGCATATAATTTCACTTAGACTTTAGTTATTTAATTAACATGTCTTCAAGCTCATTTAATAAAGCAATCAATCTTAAGGGATAAAAGCTATCAATCAATAACAGCTCAATACCAAGACATTTATACAAAACATTGCACGTTTCCTATTATTACTTCAGGTGTCAGGATATTTCTATTACAGAGAGCAATCAAGTACAGAAATCTTGCATGGCGTAATAGTTCAATCATACACCTAATATTTAGTCAAATCAAGAAAGCAATGTTAAATCTCTGGGAAAGAAACGAACCAGTTAATTATCTCCACATGACGCTATCCAAATTGGAATAAAGGTATAAATATGAAAATGTACCAAACATTATGCATGGTGTTAAAAAAAATATATAAAAATGTATGTTGCACAAAGCAATAAATGCGTATGTATGTAGTTGTTGTTGCTGGGCTTAACGCAATTTTTCAGCACTTGATAGGCTATTCATGGCGGCCAGTATTAATAGTGGAGGAAGAAACCGGAAAATCACCGGAAAGAACCAACGACCCACGAGAAGCTACTGGCAAGCTTTCGCACATATCCACATTCACCGAATCCTAGACTCGAACACACGTAGACAGAGGTGAGATGGCAGTGATCCGTAACGGACAGCGCTTTAGAGCACTCGGCCACTCGGGGCCCCCCGTATGTATGTATGTATGTATGTATGTATGTATGTATGTATGTATGTATGTATGTATGTATGTATGTATGTATGTATGTATGTATGTATGTATGTATGTATGTATGTATGTATGTATGTATGTATGTATGTATGTATGTATGTATGTATGTATGTATGTATGTATGTATGTATGTATGTATGTATGTATGTATGTATGTATGTATGTATGTATGTATGTATGTATGTATACCATTACATCACCGAAGCCAATGATAGCAATTTTCAATCACTAATGCTTTTTTTTCAGAAAAAAGGTAAATGTGAAATTCTTCTTGAGGCTCTTAAATTGTTTTAAAGGGCTTGTCTGGCGTAAGCAATTTTGGATGAATATGGAAAAGTGATTATTTCTGACTCTATATAATTACGTTGTTAAACAACTCTGATAAGCAAATGAACATTGATCCATATCTCTCTCAATTCTTTGCATATAACATCCAGCAAATACATTATCTACCGCTCCTATATCTGACTGGAATGGAGAAAAAAACAATCAGATTCCGCCTTCTGTTTATAAGTTTAAATAACTGAGAACAATATTCACAGCCTCCGTAGATACTATAGCAAGTTTTACGTCAGTTTCTCAAACTTATCTCGTTGACACACGTGTCCATCTTCCAAGTCAATTCACATGGACATAAAGGAAGTCATCAGATTGATTACCCAAGATATCTTACTAGTTCTCTTATTAGTCCACCAATTAAAGTTGGCACGGGAAGTGCTCTCTTATTAGGCCATATATTTAAATTAGCACGGGCAACACTCTTTCATTCCCAAGAGGGTACTTATTCAAGGCACTGCTTCGGCTAGGTACATATCCCAAAAAGTAAAAAAAAAAACATTTGCTTAATGAATACAATAAATCAGTTACATTGAGAAGACTTTTTTGTGCAAATGTGATTAATTTTAATTGAAGTTATCGGCAAACCTTATATTGCCCGAAGCACTCAAAATAACTTGTGTCCATTACATGTGTGAAGTATGCATGAGATACTAACAGCAGGGTCACAGTTTTGAGCCTCGCTTCTCTGAAAAAAAAAACAAAGATGTCTGTCTCTTGGCCACTTGACTCGGCAAGAAGCTGACAGTTTAGTAACCTATACAACCAAGTAAACTTATGACACTAATTCTGACAAGGAGAAGATCCCTAAAAACAAACTTGAATTAGATTCGGCATTCATTACTACTGATACATATAGTTTGGTTAGGAATGAATACAGCACTAAATTGTTCCATGCTTTGCATAGGCTGATAGGAACATGATAAGGGGAAACAGAATTGATAATCAAACCACGTATTCTGTTGCAGCTTATGCACTTTGATATCGGTTACACGTAGTAGTGAAGTGCTCAATAAAGTAGTGAGGGAAGGCCTTTTACTTATGCGCGGGGGACAATGGCGAGAGCAAGAAAGTTGTTGTTGTTGTTGTTGTTGGGCTTAACGTCATTTTTCAGCACAAGATAGGCTATTCATGGCGGCCAGTATTAATGGTGGAGGAAGAAACCGGGAAATCACCGGAAAGAACCACCGACCCACGAGAAGCTACTGGCAAGCTTTCTCAGAGCAAGAAAGTAAGGAAAGGAGCAAAAAAGCAAGGGCATATCGTTTCCACAACAATAAACACATGGTTACACGTGGTACATACAATAATTTCTGTCAAATTAAGAAATAGTAAAAATAGGAAAGGGATCTGGAATATTCAAGAATCCCCCTTTACAGGTTCAACTGTTTACAGAAATGTGAAAAATGAATTAATCAAGGTACATCTAGGGTCGGGGTTACGATACAAAAACCACTAACCTTCCAGACAATGGTGGCTGCAACGAACAGTCATATGCATGCCCATCAGACCGCCTCCGTAAATCCATATTGTGGGACCCATTAAGCCCTAGGTCCTCTGGAGCCCAAAGGGTCCATCTTTGGCCCGTTTCACGGCTGCCTTCGCCTGCAGTGGCTGTCCCATGTTCAGGTCGTATTTTGGGAAAATCATAACCATGATTAGATGATGTGACGTCAAATTTGTCATCGGACTCAACACTGGAGTCTCTTTCCTTAATATCCACAGATTCAATCTCCTTTCGATTTTCACTTGCATCACTGATCATTGACATGTCTTGGTTTCCACTACCCTCAGGTATCTTTCTGACATGAGAAGATTCTGAATGACCAGTGCTTGATTTTGGCTCATCTGAACCCCCCATACTCTTTTCTTGTGATTGGTTATCTGATGCTTCCGTCTGCTGGTTAGACTGGTTGTCCGCCTTTTCATCCTCTGTCATTATTTGGCTTATTATCTTAGATTCGTCAGTTGCAATTTCTTTTCCTTCTTCGGATTGGTAAAGTAACCGTGCATCCTCTGTAGGCAGGTCATCGAAATTTCCATTGTCTTCTAATGGGCTATCACTAATTCTGGATTCTTCTGACTCTTGGGAAAATTGGGAAAATGAAGTATCATTTTGCATCCTTCCATCACTAACATCTTTTAATGTATTTATTAATGACTCAGGCTCTGAGGGCAAAACATCACAACCATAAGTTTTAATATTTGATGTTTTAATACCAGTTTTCACCTTAGTATCTGAGCCATCGGACACGGCATATGTTGTTTTGAAACTTTCCTTATCAATCCCTATTTCCATCTTTCTCTCTGTGAAATTATGCTGAATACACCTTTAACGAGAATCCTTTTCGAAGAATAACCGTTACCTTCTATGTTTGGAAGTTTTGTCTCATCGCAAAGTTGACAATTTTACAGACGACCGACTACCTCAGCTTAAAATGCAACTTTTCTTGGCAATCAGTTTATGGTTGATGACTGGACGATTTCCATGGAAAATCAATTTTCATTATTTTGTCAGTGGACGATTTCCATGAAAAATCAATTTTCATTATTTTGTCAGTGGACGATTTCCATGTAAAATCAATTTTAATTATTTTGTCACTGAACGATGTCCATGGAAAATTAATTTACATTATTTCAATTGTCACACAGATACATGAAATCATGGCGCGCAGTTTCAAAGATGTAATGGTGTTTTATATCCTCTTTGCTGAAAATATACAAATCAGGAAATAATTTAATGACACAATAACTGAACATCACATGAAATGATCACCATTCATTAAAAACAACACAATAATAATAATAATAATAATAATAATAATAATAATAATAATAATAATAATAATAATAATAATAATAACGCTGTAGCATTACAAAACAACGTAGGTTATGAAATCTGGAATGTACCGTAAATTCGATGCCCTGTCCATTTTTCTTCAAAATACCATGACCCTAAAGCTACGAAGATGCAAATATGGTACAAGATTCTTATTGACAGAAAAATAAAACATCTTCTCCAATTATTAGATCAGATGGCCGACGTTGTAAACCGCTAAAGACTCTGGGATCGGCTTCTTTTTGTCAAACGTTCATCAATCATCATGGCCGCCATTATCTGCACATGAGGAATGGGCTTATGATCACGAGTGGTTTGTGAGGGAGAATTCTTGTATCCAGTTCACCACATAAATGGATTTTCTGCAAATGCTGACATTTATCTGCTTTGTGTCATCACGTAGACTTTTCTCACAATGATGAAAGAAACTAAATTATATTTTTCTCTTAGTAACAGATCATAACACTGTGCTATATTAATAATATTATATCAAAGCTCAATAAAGAAACACGAATATGGTTTTGTGGGATTTTTTAAAAATATCCTTCCTTGTACATTTTTTAAATAATTACTGTTATAAAGTCTAAATCTAATTCAAAACATCGGCATTGTTACCAATGTCATTCGCTGATGCAAAGAACGCCAACAAGCGGACTCAAGTGAAAACACCAAAATTGTTCCAATACGGGTGAGCGATTTAAAAATACGGATTGAACTTCCGTATGAACGCTAGATCAATTATGTAAAAATGGAAACATGTAATATATGAGTTTTACAGTCCAGCCTTATGGAGCTTTCTCAGACATAATCCTGTCAACAGTTGTTCAAAATTTTATTTTAACAAAACTGTATCAACGTTTCAACCACCACTATTCGTTTAATTTTTACATTTATTGTTGTACAAAATTCCACCTAACTGTGAACAGTCTAGATCTAGGTCTGCCGCCATATAATGTATTGGAATAACAGGGTCTATGGTGTTCACTTAAAGTTTAAAAGTCGAACCAACAACATATAATCTAATTTGCTGGGACATTATGTCATAGTAGATTCGAGTCCATGATAAATGTTTGTATTAGGTAGGACAGGCCCAAATACGAACTGTGACTTTTGCGCCACCCCACCCACCCCATCCCAATTCAAATCACTTCCGTCTAAACTGGCGCCCCTAAAAAGCCTGCTGCAGTTGGCGGCCAGTTAGTTCGCCTATGCGCTCGGGTTGGATCGGGTGCAAATTTCAGTAATGAGTGTTCACGTTAAAATCATTTCCGTCTAAATTGACGCCTCTACAACGCCTGGTGCAAATTTCCGTAATGAGTGTTCCAGTCTCAAGTCTTTTAAAGAATGAAATCCGATCAATGAAACAATGTCACTTTTTGTTCTTCAATTACAACTAGGATAAGCGTTCTCGAGATTATTATCACTAAAATTATATTTTCATTATCAACCAATCTAGACCAGTCAAATCCACGTATACTTTGTTTTATCTTCTCCGATTCATAGACTGGTTCCCATTTGTTTTATACAATCGATGATGTGTGTCCCTCAAGATCGGACTACATGTTAGAAGCCTTAGAAACCTTTTTTGGGGGTGGGGAGTCAATAGTTTCTGTAATGGTTTAGCTAATGATTATATAATCACTGTATGCCCCTGCATATCGATTAATTTAAGAGATATATCCTTCTTGACAACATCATATAAAATGCCATCATAAAGTGACAGAAATGGATTAATTTGTAAATTCCATAATCAATGGGGATAACTTTTTCAAATAAAACGTTCCAAACAATTTTTCACTTTAATTAGTTTGTTTAGGAGATTTCTGAATCTATTTCCTTATTAAAGTTCAAATTCTTTAATACCTTCAAATTCTAATTTCATCAAATATAATTAACTTTCCTTTTCTCCCTTTGGTCTCAAAAATCTAATTTCATAAATATAATTGACGTTTCCTTTTCCCTTGGGTCTATAGTGATTAACAAAACATGTTAAGATAAAAGGCTGGTAGAAATAATACAAGAAAATGAATCATATTCACATATCTCGACAAATGAATAAGTTGAAATATATCGAAGAACAAGACAGCCAAGGTGTTGACAGAAAAACACGAACCAAAACCGTAAAAATGATGTTGTTGAGCCGCTGGTCGCAGATTGATGGCGCGACAATAAATCCTTTGTGAGCCAAGTACCATGCCTGTTACAGTATAAGCAGAAAAATAAAACTGAGTTATATCTAGCAAAGACCTAGGGAAACTGGCAAAATAACTAAGTTATAAATTGAATTAATAGAATAAATTACAAAATCAATAAAAGCTCTTGACCAATTTCAACATTCAAATTCGATAAAGCAGACCAGGAACATAAATTTCTCTGCTGTCTCATCATAAGCGGTGTACGAATTTAACACGTACAACTCAATAAATGCAAGGAAATTAGATTTTTTGTAACATAAATAGCACATTTTCCTATTTTATATCAGGATCTTTGTTGCTTGCAGTATGACTCGTCTTATAAGCGGGTATAAACGATAGCATATATATTGTAATTAATATTAATCAAAGAACAGGTGCTTACTATATGGACCAAGACAATATATCTAATGACAATGATTTTGAGCTTTTCTTGTGTAATAATATACCATCATTACAGCATGACTAATTCTGCACCATTATTACAGTATCACAGTAATTCTGTACAGTGATTACAGTATCACAGTAATTCTGCACAGTGATTACAGTATCACGGTAATTCTGCACCGTGAATACAGTATCACAGTAATTCTGCACCGTGACTACAGTATCACAGTAATTCTGCACCTGCACCGTGATTACAGTATCACAGTAATTCTGCACCGCGATTACAGTATCACAGTAATTCTGCACCGTGATTACAGTATTACAGTAATTCTGCACCATTATTACAGAGTCGCATTACAAAAATCTCCAGGTCTTCAACAGTTAAAATAAAGTTTCATGCTGTCTACATATGTCTGGATATAAAAGAAAACTTCCCGAGTTGAGTGGAAACGTTGTATTGTCCCGAGTGGAGTGGAAACGTTGTATTGTTTTGAGTGGAGTGGAAACGTTGTATTGTTTTGAGTGGAGTGGAAACGTTGTATTGTTTTGAGTGGAGTGGAAACGTATTTTCCGAGAGGAGTGGAAACGTTGTATTGTTCCGAGTGAGTGAAAACGTTGTATTGTCCCGAGTGAGTGAAAACGTTGTATTGTCCCGAGCGGTAACAAACTCATAACTCTTTCTACTGTACGGATGAAATATTTCATCAAAACGAGTCAAAGAAACGTAGATTTTCTTTTTAATATATCTATTTCATGCCAAAACGGGCTCCCGAGTGGCCGAGTGGTCTAAAGCCCTGTCCGTTACGGATCACTGACATCTCACCTCTATCTGCGTGAGTTCGAGTCTAGGATTCGGCGAATGTGGATATGTGAGAAAGCTTACCAGTAGCTTCTCGTGGGTCGGTGGTTCTTTCCTATGATTTCCTGGTTTCTTCCTCCACCATTAATACTGGCCGCCATGAATAGCCTATCGAGTGCTGAAAAATGGCGTTAAGCCCAACAACAACAACATCATGCCAAAACAATAAAACTGCTTGGATTTTCTTCTCCATTCCGTGTCAATAAACGACTGCTCTGGTGGCCTAGCGGTTAGAGCGTCCGAACTCTGACCTAGTCATGCCAAAGACATAAAAAGAGTACTAACAGCTGCCTCGCTAGGCGCTCAGCATTAAGAGTTAGTGTTAGGACAAGTCTGTCTGGTGTCAGGATTATGTGACCGGGTGTGGACATCATGCTACATGTCTGCGACATGATTTCCCAGTGCTATACATCACTTTAAACTGTCACACTGCAGACATCGTAGCAATATGACTGGAAAATTAAAAATCTAAATCACTCACCGTGTCAATACTATTAACGAATGCATTAGTACATGTACAAGGCAACAAAAAGAATTTCAGACAATTTTACAAAACTTTTAGGACAGGGAATCTTTGTAAATCTATCTGTATTTTGTTAAATTAATTACTGTTTTTATACGAAACTAAAGAAAAGTTTTACAAACATGTTTGTTAATATATTTCTTGGACGGGTTGACACAGTGAACATTTTTGACGTTGGAATAATATTAAATAGCGGAAGTATCAGATTCCAGTTTGTAACACCCTTTGTTACATGACAAGGGCTCGTACTCAGTAACAAAGAAAAGGGTGAAAGCCAACAAGCTTTGTAAATTTTAACAAAATAATTTATTTCCCTAGACAAAAATGTAAACATGTATAAAAAGGACTTACAATCTGTGAATATAATCCAAATATGATTCTAAGATAAAAACACAAGTCCTATCACTAAACAGTCCTATAAAAATCTGGGTTCGAGTCTCGACAACGTATGAATATGGAGGGCGATGACGTCAGATGTAGCCCAATATATGAATAACAATAATTCCTCACTTGAATCACAGTCATTGTTTCTGAAAAATTCCAGAATTAATTTCCTTGAATAGCTTTCCGAATTTGTTTTTATAAGAAAGTCAATTTGTTTAGTGTCCAGGAGAATAAATTAAAAAACAAAACTTTGTTACTTCAAGGTTTTGAATGACTCTAGCTAAATCAATATTAAGAATGCGTATTTACACTCAAAAACATCACTTCAAATCTCGCGATATTGGTCATGTGGTCTCTTATTACGCTATTTATGTCACGTCCGCAGTACAGACCGACTTAAAAACCAATCATAAAAATAGGTTGTTTACAAACATTGATCACGCGGAGAAAGTATGTCCGTGATGCTGACCAATCATTTTAATTTCCTGTTGATTTGTTACCAAGGTAAGGCGAACTAAATGCCAACCCTCACGTATTATTATTTCGTCTTAAATATCTCACTACTAAAAATATAATCCCAAATCCGAGAAAAATATTCATTGCAATTAAATACAATGAAACAAAAATGAAATGAAAAGAATTTTAAACCTTACACTCAAGCATTTTCATCACAGTGAGAATCGCTATATAAACAATTTTAAGAGTATATGTAATCAAAAGTCCTTTCCTAAAAATGTGTACTATTTTTTATATATGTTATAGAGTAACAGGTTTATGATACTAAAATTGTGTACCGTTTCTCCTATAGTGCAACTGAGTTAGTATACTACGATGAGTAGCGTTTGTTAAACCGTGAGACATGTTTGCGATACTAAAAATGTGTTACGTTTCTTGCATAGTGCAACAGGTTTACGATACTTCGATGAAAACCTTTTATTTACGATACTACGATGAGAACCGTTTGTTGTATAGTGAGACAGGTTTACGTTACTACGATAAGTACTGTTATTTAGTGAGATAGGTTTAGGATACAACGATAAGTACTGTTTGTTATACAGTGAGAGAAGTTTACGAAACTATATATGCGGGTGACCCAGAATATCGAGTAGCAACAATGTCATATAAGTTCAGCTAGTGACAGTTTGCACGATTCATGTAAAACATTAAGTATTAAAAAGTACAAAATATTTTAAAGTTATTTTTTAAACAAACCTTTTGATCTTCAGAGGATACTTGCACCAATGTCTTCACACCATAGTAGTTATGTATTCAGACCAGTGAAGACACTGATGTTACGGATGAGTACTTCTAACGTGTTTAACGATGCATAGATTGAAGCTCTATTTGGAACAGCTTGCTTTCTTCATGAACATATTCAAGACTGCATATATGTAGCAGAGACGCATCGGTTACATTCCAAATTGTTTTCGGTTGATGCCACTAATTCATTTCTGTCTTCCTTAATACTTTAAAGACTGGACTATTGTAATTTACGTCTGTCTGGTTCGTCTCAGTATCTACTATAGACACTTCAATAAAGTTAAAAACATGGCTGTTCGAATTATTATTATGGTACTAAAACTGAGCACACCCCTGAGTGGCCGAGTGGTCTAAAGCACTGACCGTTACGGATCACTGCCATCTCACCTCTGTCTGCGTGAGTTCGAGTCCAGACTCGGCTAACGTGGGAAAGTTAAAAGCCTGCCAGTAGCTTCTCGTGGGTCGGTGGTTCTTCCCGGGTTTCCCAGGGTTCTTCCTCCAACATTAATACTGGCTGCCATGTATTGCCTATCTTGTGCTGATAAATGGCGTTAAACCCTATAACAACAACAACCTACACCTCACCCCGTTCTGTAACATTCACTGTCTACCCTTTCTATACAGAATCAAACACAAAACTTGTTTATTATGCATCCTTTAGTTGACTGGCACCAGTCCAAAATACATATCTGACCCACCCATTTGTATTGCCAATCTAGAAACTAACGCTCCTCTTCCGTCACTCACATTGATTGTTCTCAGTGTGAAAACGAAGTTGTTCGGAAAAACGTATGTATGTTGAAACGAAATCATACAGATAACATAGTTTTGTGTACCAGGGCCCAGATACGTGGAGTGAATTGTCCATAGATCTTAGAGAATATCGCGATCTCATTCAAGAGTGGTCTTAAAACTCAATTATTTCGACTACAAGGACACACTTAAATAATTTTAATGTTTACTTCCTTAATTATTGGCTGCCTGTTTATGTGTTGCAATTTCATGGGTTTTTTTCTTCTAAATATTGTTGCTATATATATATATATATATATATATATATATATATATATATATATATATATATATATATATATATATATATATATATATATATATATATATATATATATATATATATATATATATATATGTGTGTGTGTGTGTGTTTGTGTGTGTGTGTTATCTAATATTATAAAGCGCTTAGAGCTTCTAAAAATTAGGCGCAATACTAAGTTCACATTAACATTAGCCGTTTATTGAAATTTTTATTATTATTATTATTATTATTATTATTATTATTATTATTATTATTATTATTATTATTATTATTATTAGTGCTGTTGTTGTTGTTGTTGTTGTTGTTGTATATGACTGTTTTGAAATCACATGAACAAAAAAAAATAGATTGTTTTAGTTGCAGTTTATTCAGAATTTTTATCTATTAATAATTACCATAACGTATCTATCAGTATGTATTCATTACAATGCATAGTTTTCACTCTGGTTATCTTAATTCGTCCGAGGCATATTGACCAAAGTCATATGTGAAATATATTAATAACAATGTAAGCTGTCAATATCATACAGGACTCGTAATTCCAGTTTCAATATCTGACTTGTCCATCTGGATTACACGGAGTATCCTTGATCAATACACTTTATTCAAATTGAATCAGCACTAAAAAAATTGCGACGTTAAAAAAATAGCAAACAAAACCTTAACAATTCAATGATTTATTATTCAGAAAAGAAACCTCGGTTCAGAAAATATGGGGCTATAACTTTGCAAAAAGATCGCGTGGAAGGATAACAATCAAATTCGTCAAAAGCCTCATGAATACCATTCAACGTGCCAAATTTGGTTGACGTCCAATAATAACTTAGAGTGTTATACAGTTTGAATTCAATCAATGCTTCATCGATGACGAGCAGCATACGATTTTAGTACTAGAGCCAATAATAATATAGAATTTAGTGTGCAGAAAAGATAGTGGATGGGTCTGAAAGTTAGGAGAAAGAAATCCACACAAACAATCGGACGACCCAGTGTCTCATGAATATAAAAACCACACTAAGCTTGAACGAAATTGAAGATTAATATTTACTTGTTATTGTTTGAAAACAACAAGGGAGATAATCAGGGGCCGTAACTCTTCTAGCTAATGACTCAGAATACTGACAACCATGCCAAAGTCTTAACGGATTTTAGCAGCAAAGACAATTTGATTGAATTCTAACAACAAGTATGGTAACTATTATGCTGAAACAAAAGTTTAATGTTCAGGGTCTTCTTCTTTTCTAAACAATGGTATGTAAACCTCTCAATCAAACCCACCAAAGACCTCATCAATTTCTAGCAGCGTATGACTAAAATCTAGTAGTAATTAAGACTGTTAATTTTTGGAAATAAAATTGGGTAGGTTTAAAACCTACATTGTGACGCAGAATGCTGACAATCGTAAACTTTCGAAGTCTCGTGAATAATGAGTATCCAATTTGGGTAAACCCTAATAGTTATTAAGTTTGTTATTTTGCACAAACCAATGTGGATGAGCCAACAAACAGAAATTATAACTAGTTTTTTTTTTATTTTTAAAGTTGAACTCCATCTATCACACCTAACCTTAGTCTCGTCTTTAACAAGATGCACACCAATCATAATTAAGGGAATTACTGTACAAAAATAAAAGCAGGACGGAAAGAAGGAATATTGGAAGGGTACATTTATAAAACACCACCACCGATCTTTTTACGAAAGTGTTTTACAAATAGTGAATATGTCTTTCGGTCATTTAAAACAATCGACATTCACACATAATTATTCTGATTTGACAGGGTGTCTTGTCGTTGGATTTCATCTACAGATAAATATGTTACATTCCGCCTCAAACTGTATGGTCCAGACAGAATGATTAACTATGATGAATCCACGAACACCTCCAAGTTAAACAATTTGAAGAACAAAAACTTCGTGTACTGTAAATAGCTACTGTAAACTGAATATAAATTTCTAACACGGCACCACTATAAGACCATATTAAACTCTTTTGTAAGTTCTGGGAAAGACCCAGATATGCCCGCGAAATATACGCCGGCAGATCTGGTTCCGTGCAATTAGTGAGGGGTAATCATTAAAACAAACAGCATATACTATGGTTTCCAGACACATTATTCTATGGCAGATCAGGACCTAAGTTGTTTGTTAATACGACTTATAATTAGATAGTACGGTACTCGGTAAACAATTTATGATGAACATAGGTTTGATAATTATGTTTGCCTGACTTGCCTGAAAAACCTGTATGGATGTTGGGATAGATATGTTAACATGCAAAAGACATGAAGACTTTTGTTTGCTTACCAAGTTGAGAAATTAAAAATCAGTCTTTGTCGTAATAAGATTTAGAAATGGAACAATTCCAGGTCTGCTTCAGCTTATAGTATCTGAGAGGATCGAAATGTAAATTCAGAATATTTGTACACGCACATGTTGGTAATATCAAGCTATCAGGCGATCTATGACATGCTTGCAAATAAAAAGGAAAATACCATGTGCGCATGCATATAGCACGGAGTCATTTTAGATACACAACTCAGATATACAAATGCAAGAATACAATGTTTAGGTAATATAGACGTTTATGATATTATAATATTTTGTTGCTTTTTCTCATCAAATCAGACCCAAATAGAACTAACAAATTGCATGGAGAAAAATATTTCTTATAGTCTTGATCGAGGTTAATATTTTTAAGAAACGGGTCCTCTGATTTATTTAATCCTTGGGTGTATTTTTTATTTCAACATTTCAACTATTTTATAAAAAAAAAACAATTAACGATTTTCCATATTGAATCTGGATGAGTAAACCTAACATTTAGGCAAAATAAATAAGAATTACATCAAACGTAAACTTATTTACATCCTAATATAAATTTTTTATATCTATCTATCTATCTATCTATCTATCTATCTATCTATCTATCTATCTATCTATCTATCTATCTATCTATCTATATATATATATATATATATATATATATATATATATATATATATATATATATATATATATATATATATATATATATATATATATACAATATCTTAGAATTAAGTTAAATGTGATATTATAATCATACAAGATATGTTCAGTAATTTCGTACTCAGCCTAGGACAAATTATTTTATCGTCATCTAATACGGTATTTTCATTTGTTTCCTAACATTAAAAGCAAAAATTTTATGTTAATTAATTTATTTAAATTCAGTTGATTTAAATGATTTAAATATATGACTGATCAGAACAAATTACAAGTGATTTTACAGAACTTTATATCCTACAGTAATTGGTTTCACTACAGCATAGCTTTTCATGAAACAGACGCTTCTATCGTACTTCAGTAAAAGGAAAGGTCTCACTTGTAATTGATACATGTTTAAGGAACCAAGGAAATACATTAAAATAGGGATCTCTCATACAATGGTATACCAAAAAATAATAGTTCTTTAAATGGTTGTAAAAACGTATTGGTTATAAGAAAGTATATATGTTAACTTAATAAAACTATTTCAAAAACGAAGAAACGAGAGAATGTACAAGATTTAACGAAAAATAAGCGCAATACGCCGAAAAACAATTTCATCAGCGCCGCCATATTACTTAGCAGAACCCAGATGTACGAGTAACCTATCCAGTCTCTGTACAAAATGCCAGTAAACAAGAAGTTGTTAACTTGCGATCTTGCAGTTAGTTCTAAATGAAAACAAGCAATGACGTATGAAAGTAATTTTATTTCGGTTTTAAACACTAGTAAGAACAGCTATTAGACACATATTAGTATCTAAAATGGCTTCTGAAATAAAATTTTGTTTTTGACTTAAAAATATGCAAAATAATTTCAGCCCCATGGACTCTCCTCCTGCACAAAATTAATTTTTTTGATAGACAGTCATAGGTAACTCATTGTGTCACCACCATGGACCTCATTCATGCACAAAAATTCAAAACGTTTATAGACAGTCAAGGACGGGGCACCTGTAAAATTGGAAAAGAAAGTCAAAAGTGAAGAAGACTTGGACAGTGCAAGGGAGTCAAAAGGAACAGTAAGGGTGGAATCCGGACTCAATCAAGACTATCAAGATACTAAAACTGTACAAGGCATTGACTTATGCAATGTGATTTGAATGATGATTTAAATTCTATCACGTAACAGATCGACTATTGGTATCATTATTGTATTCAAAAATTCGTGCAAGAAGTTAAGGCAAAAGAAAGAAAAGTATCTTTCTATCGTATTGTACTTTCATTACTTTTGTTATGAAATGTATTGTTAGAAATTTTGATTACATTTTGTCTTTTTTTTTGTAACGGGGGCTCGTTTTTACTTGTTTTATATATATATATATATATATATATATATATATATATATATATATATATATATATATATATATATATATATATATATATATATATATATATATATATATATATATATATATATACCTGCTCGGTTCCTTATCTTTTCCACTTGACATTTGCTCAATTTCTATTGATATTTACTCGTCCCTGACAGATTAAGATTAATCTGTCGGCGATCACCTCTAGACAACGATAACCAAACCCATAACACCTACCCCAACAAAGCTTGGAGGGGTGCACCATTACATCTTGCATCCGTCATGCTCATCACGTGTAAGGTGATATAACTATTTCTATCTATGAGTTTCATTACCTTTTTTGTGAATTTTATTTATTTGGCTTATTATTTCAAGCGATGAATGCAGGTCATGGTTCCCACGCTTTTCTAAAGATAAATTTCCATGTCATTTCCAGGGGTTTTCCAGGGTTTTTCCAGGACGAAATTAATTTTTTCAAGGTTCAAATATGACCATTACCAAATTAAATTAAAGAATATTTTAGATTATAATGCATGCAATTTCTAATCTAAATATGTTTCTCTTTCAAGACTCTCCAAAAGAACTAAGTCCTAAAAGATATACAAAACCACAAAATGTATCACACGAAAAAAATTTGGATTATAGTCCTATAAATTGGCATGTAAAGTCGTTTCAGTGAATTTGCCGCTACTGTGCGGTAGCGACATATAGCGGCTTAGAAAATTTACGCATATGTTATATCGACTCATACCTGCATTAAATCGATAGGAAAATGCTTTAATTTCTAAGAGATGGCAAGTATCCTAATTGTTATGTCTTTAATATGCTGACAGACTAGATGAAACTACGGTATAGATGAAACCTAACCGGTACCGGTACTTGCCATTTCACATGACTTCACAAATCTCAAACGACCACATCGGAAGTCTAATAGTCACGTGATGTCAACAACAAATTCCTGCATAATGATGTTGTACAGATATTGGATTATATTAAATGAAAGTCAGATACTTTTTTTTTATATAAAAACCAGCAATCTGGCCAGTCTGATTTATCAAACAGAGAACACATGACAACGTGGTAATCACGTGATACAAAACTCCAGAAGTTGTTCTAGGAATATGTAAAATGGAAAATTTTGTGTTTTTTCATTTTTGTATTTTTATTGCAACCAGTATACGACTTTTCATTTAATATTTTTTAATTTTTTTCTCTACATTTGAAAATGTGGGTTGTTAGATGTGTGTACTCATGCAACTAACAACGAAAATCGCGAGTACCAGGTTATAGTTCATCAATGCCGTAGTTTTATCTTGTCTTTCAGCAAATTAAAGACATAACGATTTTAATACTCACAATTTTG
This sequence comes from Potamilus streckersoni, assembly GCA_016746295.1. Lineage (NCBI taxonomy): Eukaryota > Metazoa > Mollusca > Bivalvia > Unionida > Unionidae > Potamilus > Potamilus streckersoni. The sequence goes on along the minus strand of JAEAOA010000965.1, from coordinate 149,104 downwards.
GAGGAAATAATAATTTTCATAACGATTTCATGCATGTATCACTCAATCTTACACCGTTTAAAGTTTTCTAGACTTGTTCTCATACCTTCCATATAAGGAAGATATGGATATCAAACTGACTGAGAATAAAAGTCTACTTCGAATCTAATCCATGGAGCGATTGGATTGACCCAGCATATATGTTTATTGCAAGCATCCAAATGATCTATACTGGAGTAGCCCGAACTGGAAACTTGATTTTCAATACGAATAACAGCGTAATTTAACAGCCCGGGCTGTAACTTTAATATTACAGACGAATAGCAGGGTACTGGAGTAGCCCGGATTAAAACCTTGATTTTAGAGAAAGATAAGCAAGTGCTGTAGTTACCAGGGATGTAAACCAGGGATGTAAACTTAATTTTATAGGGAGAACACCAGGATACTTGAATATACCTGACTGTAACCTTAATTTTATAGTATTTCAAGGAGTAGATAGTACGGTGTGTGTATCTAAATCTAGCTACTATAATAACACCAAACAACAATGGAATTGCAAGTCATAAAACTAACTTCTAAAGAATGTTGAGAAGTTTCCATACGTTATTGTAAGCACAAATTATTGTGCAGAAAAAGAAGTCATACTGAAACGACCTTCCCTTGTAATGTTACCCCTCTGTCTATCCATACAGTAAACAAATTATAATACCGAACATTCTTTCCTAAAGACACGAAAGTGACGGTACTATGTCATGTTATTTCAATTATTGTGTTGCTATTTCCTCGTAAACAGTCCTCTCAATAACAATAAAAAAGCGTTTGACTGGTATTAAAGAGGGATTATATTATAGCTGCAAGTATAGTAAACAGAAAGCTTGTTTATTATAATCGATAAAACATAGTAATATATCAAACTATAATTTTTTAGAGTATATATATATAAATATATATATATATATATATATATATATATATATAAATATATATATATATATATATATATATATATATATATATATATGTGTGTGTGTGTGTGTGTGTGTGTGTGTGTGTGTATGTGTGTACTCTTTATCAATTATATACTTCGAGATGTATATATTTTTCATTAAAAGGTAACGAGGCTTGCCGAGTTTCTTTGTAAAGAAAAATTTATACAACGAGTGGTCTATCATTGAAACAGTGTAAACACTCTACATATATTTTATTTATATCACATACAAATACACATATTTGCCCTTTGAAAGGGGTTAAGATTGACTACAGGCAACTGTGTATTGACAGAGTGAATGAACTGCTCACATCCCTGCAGATTGTGACAGGTGCAAAATGCAGTTGTGTGCCGTTTGTGGCTATTCCCAATCACCTTTGCATATTAATAAGTCTAGTATTGTCTTTATTGAGTTTTTAGTTTTATTCACATTCATTAAATCAGAATAAGATACGATCATGATTTAAACATGAAAATGATCTAATGGATAGAGTAGAGCACTACAAACATATACTTAGCTTCTTGAAAACTGAACGCTCAATCATTCACTTAACGGAGCATTGAAATTAGTGTGGAATATAAAGAAAGTGAACTGACGAACTATCAAGAGGTAATAGAAATATTTTAGTATATTTATAGTTCATATAAGACATTTTTCTGCTTTAATTAACATTAGCATTAGAACCGACCACACAATTCTCTCTCTCTCTCTCTCTCTCTCTCTCTCTCTCTCTCTCTCTCTCTCTCTCTCTCTCTCTCTCTCTCTCTCTCTCTCTCTCTCTCTCTCTCTCTCTCTCTCTCTCTCTCTCTCGTGCTTCTACCATGATTCATAGGTCCCCTACGCTTGTCCTTTCATGTATTTTCTACCATATCTTGCTAATATGGTACAGAGAGAGAGAGAGAGAGAGAGAGAGAGAGAGAGAGAGAGAGAGAGAGAGAGAGAGAGAGAGAGAGAGAGAGAGAGAGAGAGAGAGAATGCGTCCTTTAGACATTTTCGTGTTTTATTGTATAATAATCGAGCTTTTGAACATTATAGTAGGTTTAAGCAACAACAACAACAACATTGTATTAATGAATAATTTTTCCTTGTAACCGAAAAAAATAACGTATAGTGCCAACAGGCTAATGCAACATTTATCATTGATTATATAAACACTGTGGATAATCCGCAAGGAAAGTGTACACATACTGTTACAAAGATCATATTCTAGTATGTTACTTGGTGTAAGTAAAGTGTCAAGGTTTTCACCCAGCCCACAAATATTTTTCTCTCTTACTTCAGATTTTTGCGTATTTTGTCCCTTATGTATGAAAAGGGAGGGGATAGGAGGGAAATCTTACAGGATTTCGTTGAAGTTGTGTACCATATTAAAGTCATTTAGAAAATGGAGATTATTAATACTTGTTGTTGTTATTTTCATACGTCAATAATGATTATTGAGTGGAAATTCGTCATTGATTTACATGCCTAGAAGTGATAGCATACAGTTGCAAGGTTTATATGTGCGTATTATTGCGCGATGGGCGGATCAAAATTTGATATACCAATAACATTAGTATATCGAATTGCTTTATACAAATACCTTAAAAGCCATGCTATTTTTAATGTATGCGGTACATACATGCATGCATGCATGCTTACATACATACATACATACATACATACATACATACATACATACATACATACATACATACATACATACATACATACATACATACATACATACATACATACATACATACATACATACATACATACATACATACATACATACATACAATACAATACAATACAATACATACATACATGCTTAGAAACGATTTAAAGATCGAACAGTATGTATACGTCATGCAAAATTCGACGTGGTCATGTGATGAATCCATCATACTAAAAGCCAGTAAAGAGGTCACAGTGATCATTTTTGGTTGTTAAGGTCACTGGTCTAGTAGTAACGGAGAGGCATACAATTATCAAGTTTCATGACTCTAGCATGAATAGTATTATGCAAGTAAGAGCAAAAAGCATACACGTTCCTGGAGTGTACTGTCCCACGCTTAATCATAAAGGTAGATGAGTGCGGTTTATTACAAGAAGCATAAAGCTCACAATCACAGTCTGCGACTACAATTCTGTTGAAATTCAATATTAATTAGTGAAGTTGTTGTCTGGGAATTCTAAAGTGTGTGGGTGCGATATCATAGGGCCAAGGTTTTATGCCCCCTCCCCTAAAAGAAAACAAATAAAAAAACAGAAACAAACAAACAAGAAAAATACAAACAGCTAACGATGTGGGATGCCGACAATCGAATTCAGCTAAGATCTTATGAAAATCATTACCTGATGTGGATTTCATTCCATAAAACTACAATAAAATTCAAGCTCTGTTACAATTTGACTGAAATCAAATAATAATATACAAAATTATTGTGAGAAAGCAGACACTGGAGAATCTGAAAACCGGAGGCTATAACTCTACTAAACGCCGCTACTGGACCTAGTTCTACAATGCGATTGAAACCGAGAATGCCGAAATGGGTTGAAAGGATAATAAATATCTTCTACGAAACGAAGATATCCAAACACATTATTCAGTATTAGTATATATTTATTGTTTAGGCAAAAAGACAGAGAAAAAGGGGAGACTGCTACTTGCATCATGGTTTCATCAATGTCAAGCAGACTATCAAATTTGGATGATATCCATTCATAATTTAGGGAGCTATGGTTCGGAAAGAAAACTGGTTGCGTTTGGAGGCCATAACTCTTCTAAAATATGAAACAGAATGATGGCAATTGAAGTCAATTAAGGTCTCGAGAATACAAATCAGCCAAATGGATTCCGTTGAAATCCAGTAATATAATCATAGATTAAATGTGTGAAATAAAGTTTGGATTTAATATGAAGACAAGAAAGTGAGAATATCCCACAGTCAGGGGCTATAACTGCTAAAGGATGACTCGAAGGCTAACAAGCAGGCTTGTCAGGTGGTTGTATCAATACAAGGTATTCTATCAAACTTGGTTAATGACAAAAAGTAATTACGGAAGTTATTGTCCGGAAATAAAAGTGGGTGGGTCCAAAAATTAGAGACACTTAATACAGCCAGACGATTATTTCAAATGTTGCCAATCGAAGTCATCCAAATTAGTATCATTATCTGTCAGCAAACCAAATATGCTTTGAGTAAAAATTACCGGAGTCATATAAAGCAAACGTCGATTGGGCTAATTTTCAGGAGTCATATTTCTGATAAATAATGACATTCACATTTAGCAAATTTAATTTAAATCCAATCCAAATCACGCAACTTTCTGTTTGTGCAAACAACTGTGGGTGTGCCTGTTAATCAGAGGTTAAAGCTCAGCAAAATGCTGGCAATCAACTCATCCAAAGGTTTGTCGTTATTAAGCAGCATGCCAAATTTGATCGAAATCTCATAATAATTAAGGGAATAAATGGGTTGAAACCAAAACTGGATTGATTATCAAATAGTATATATAATTGCTAAACGTTGATAGAGAATGCAGAACATCAAACTCAGCCAAGGTCTCACCAGGGTCCCTCTAAACAAGACCAAATTTGGTCGAATTCCAATAATATTTAAGAGAGCTATTGTCAGCAAACGAAAGAGGGATGAGTGGAAGGAAGAACTGATCAACATGTGAAGTTTAATAATCCCTCCCCTTCTTTTCTAAGAAAAGCGATTAACAAAAAATAGTGCACGTCCTTCAACAATTTAACGAACATAAGCATACGATCATGTTATAATGATCTAATACCATGTGAGTTACTTGGATTCCATTTACAGAGACAGCTGCTTCGTTCCATTTCGGAATGTATGGTCTAGACAGAAACAAAAATTATGAAAATAAGAATGAAACTCTGGGTTAGACAATTTTAAATGTTAAATGTCATTCATAAAAATAGTTGCTGCAAAATCAAAAGAAATTTTACACTCAGCACCAGTTAGAAAATGAAATCAACAAAATGTGTTGTGCACATAGGTTTGATAATTTGGTATGCCTGGCTTGCTTGATAATCGTATATGTATCTGCGATACATATCTTTACAAGGGCAAGATTCACAGATGTTTGTTTGCTTTCAGAGTCGAGTAGTGGAACCAGTCTTGTGGTAGTGGAGAAATCAAAATTTCTACTGCAATTCGTATTTTTTTCAGGGTTATTCCAATATTTTGAATTCAGGAAATTCATAATATATGAATCATCCATCTTTTGCTAATTTTCTTATTAGCAATTCATATTTTGCATAAAAATGTAGCTTTCTATGTGAACAAGAAACGGTTTACAAATTTAGCTGTCTTGCAAAGTCAATATATATTTTGTGCTACCGAACATTTTGTGGTAATTCATTACGTATGGTAAGAACAGAGATATCCAAAATGTACATACAGTCAAGACTGTGGGACAGGCGCTAAAAACTCACATCAGGTATGTACTAACAAGACTGGGACACAGTTGTAAAACTTTACAAGAACGCTGAACATTTTTTTTTTTTAATTGAGTAAGTCACAAAGATTCATATGAGCCGTACCAAACTTGACAAGTTCCGGTTTCTTTTGAAAACCGATCACTTCTATTTAGGCATTATGGGATTGCGAGCTATATGTTATATTATTTACCTCTGAAACTGATCAACTTTACAATATGCAAAGCAACACACCTCCGAAAATGAAGATTTGACAACTGAAGTGCTCCAGTAAGCAACAATAAACATCGGCATTTTTACGCTTTACAAAAACACACAATAGCACACATTTTTTGAACGAATTGTACTTAGTTTAAAATTACTTCCAGAAGATTATTTGATTGACTTCAGTATGTCATGAAAATTATAAGTAATGGGACCGTTTGTTTATAACTAATTTGTTGCTTGTAACATACAGACGTGACCTACGAGTTGCACGGCGTAGGGATATAATCCAAAACTGGATATTAAATCACCAGATAGCAGAATCGCTTATTTAGCTACTATGACGCAGAGTAGAACTTGTAGTTACTAAGATGGAAACGTTTCACAATCACATAAACGTTACACAGTTACAGAAACGTTACACAATCACAAAAACGTTACACGGTCACATAAACAACGTTACAGTCATAGAAACGCTACATAGTCACAGCAATGTTAGGCGGTTATAGAAACTTTACATGGTCATATAAACGTTTCACAGTCACATAAACGTTACACAGTCACAGAAACATTACACAGTCACAGAAACGTTACACGGTCACAGAAACGTTACACGGTCACATAAACGTTACAGTCACATAAACGTTACATAGTCACAGCAACGTTACACGGTCACAGAAACGTTACACAGTCACAGAAACGTTACACGGTCACATAAACGTTACACAGTCACAGAAACGTTACACGGTCATAGAAACGTTGCACGGTCACATAAACTTTACACTGTCACAGAAACGTTACACGGTCACAGAAACGTTACACAGTCACATAAACGTTACAATAACCTGCACATACTAAGGAGATTGTGACACAGTAGAAAAATACTCACAGCAACCTGTACAATGTTCATACTAGGAATATTGAGATACTGTCTCAAAACAGTCGCAAAACCTCACACCTACAAGAAAACATACTAAGAAAACATACTAAGAAAACTGTCACCGCATCAGAATCCTCACAACAACATTAACATTCTAAGAAGACCATGCCATAGTCGCAAAAACCTAACATAAAGAAAATATATTTACTGAAATTCTTGATATCATCAACATTTTTTGGCATCATCAGTACTTAAATATTATAGTTACTCACCCTTTATGCTTCGGAAAAAGAATTTTAGATCTCGTTAACATTTTGTAAATTTTAGGTACATACATTTTTGCTCCTTGTATACACCTGAAAAAAAAAAACAACAACGAGTAGAAGGTGAAAGAAAGAAGTCTAAGGACATTCGATGCATATTAGTTAATTGTACAGCATGGGTACGGTCATAAATCCCACCCCTACCCCACTTCATTCAAGTGGCTTAATGCAGTTCTATCACACTGCAGTCCAACACAACAGATTTTACTCCGAGCTGGTAAGAGCCAATTACATGAAATGTCACAAACTTTCTATCCTACAGTAATGGTTTTGATCAAAGCTTAGATTTTGTCATGAAACAGACATCCTTCTGCCGTATCTCAGAATAAGTTCAGGATCTCACACTTTTAAAGAGCCAGGTAAATACATTATAATGAGGATCTCTCATGCGATGGTGAAAATAACGCAAGTAATGGGGCTCTCAACGGATGTGAAATTGTATTGGTTATTGTAAATTGTATGTTAGTTCAAGGTCATAAATAATAACTTGTCTAGAATGTATGAATATTTGGAAAGGATCACAAGAGCCTAACGTTTTATCAATAAAAGTAATACGAAAATTCTGACAACATGAAATCACCTTATTGGTACTATAAAAGGAGTGCAAGCGTGACCCCAAACCTCCGCTCGATTCTACTTTTCTAATGCGTCTTTTATCGCTTCAGCATCGAAATAAAACTGATAAACGACACATATCCATTTAAAAAATAGTAATGTACCAACGTACCAATGCATAACTCTCGGACGAATCAGGCAAAAAAACCTTTATGACAGGGTTTGTGATAGGGTTTATGATAGGGTTTGACGGCACATCCGTATAATTATGTCATTTGTGTGCCAAAATGATTTATACATTCAGAAAAAGCACTAGACAAAATAAAGCTAAAGGCAGAAAGGTTAAATTCCATAAATTATACTGTCAATTATTTATATCAACCTAAATCTGAAAGATTCAAGACCTTTTCTGTGTATACAGTGTACGGCAATGGAAACCTTGAAAAAGCTGATAATACACGTGTATAATATTTTATTCAATATTATATACAAAAATGCATTACAATATGTTGAATAGTGTTCGGTCATATCATTAAACATCGTGTTGGGTGTGCTTCACAAGTGGGACAAAAAGTTGTTCATTTCATTTATACTACTAGTGTTGTAGTAAGTGTAATAATTGTAACATTAAAAACAATCAGGAACTCATTACATTAGTCTGTAGTAGCACTCTTTACATGTTTAGCTTGCCAAACATAGCAAGGTTGTAAAGACGCTTGAAGTATGAAAGCACCTTATATTTAGTGTTTATTTTTTAAAACCATTACAAGTGGAAAAAACTCATTAGAGCATGGATTGTTACACAATTCACATGCATTTTCGGTATGTTAACTTCATTAAATCTTAACTGTCTTTGGCACTTTTGAATAGTAGTGCTAACCAATGACGGCTGAGACATTTATTGTAATTTGTCAATATCATATTATCATTCTTTGGTACTTTTTAATAGTTTGTGCCAATCAATGACGGTTGAGACATTTATTGTAATTTGTCAATAACATATTATCTATCATGGTTCACCAAGATCACTAAGGGTAAATGACGCCAGGGGCGACAATGATGTCCCAAAGAGGTTTTGGCGCCCCAAACTTCTGGCGCTGGGTTTTGGCGCTCTAATAACTCCGGCGCCAGGAGCAACCGCCCCGTCCGCCCCCGGCTTCCCCTTACTGTGCAGCTGTCAGGTTAAACATGCAACCATAGTAACATGAATTTTCTGAATAATCCTCATATTGAAAGATATAAATTATTTTCCTGTTAATATTAATTGATAAAAATAACATTTAAAATTTTATATTCCGTTGTGACGAATGTTGTATTTTAAATATTTGCAATATTTGTAGTTTAGCTGGTTAAATTTCACACCTTAAAAAATGAAGAAATTTTGTGATTTTTAGAATAGTTTTGTGGCTGTGTAAAGAGCTGTTGTAAATATTAATTCTTACATGGTAGATGTCTGCCCTGATTCAAACAGATGTTGAAGATCTTAAATTATTTAATATTGTAATGCGTTATAAGAAAATGTCAGTGTCATTTTCTTTTTCCACAGACATAATTTTGCGAAAAGTCATCTAACTGATGGCTAAATGTCAGATCGTGTTCCAAGAAATTGCAATCAAATTAAAGGTTTCCTTTCTAACTTAAAGACAAACAAGTATATTACCGTCCAGGTAATATAATTAAGTCACTTGAGATGTGCCCAGAAACGTACTAGAATAGCAGAATAAATAATGATGTATAACACTGCGCATACAACCATTCTACATGAAGTATAATATTAAAACCAGTCTAGCTGCCACCCTGCATTCAAGTTAAGGACATATATCTGAGTGCAGATGTTTTTCAATCAATAAATGAGCTAATTATTCAACTGAATAAGTCAGTTTATGTTTTAATACTCTAAAGTTTTCAAACTTTTAACTCGTATAACCGAATAAAACGAACGTTGCGTCTTGCCTGGCTTCAGAAAGACAACTGCAAATCTGTTTAACCATTTCAGTCCTTTGCTGGAAAGGTTTAGATTCAAAAGCCTCCGTTTGTCTTTCAATTTTTGGGTGTAACAATGTTTTGTATTTTGCACTTGATAGCCATAATGAATTCAAAGGGAGAAGGAATAGCTGTTCTCCTGTAGAAACAATTTGAAGAATTATATCCATGAAGATCAGTCAGTTCCCATAATGCTCAAACGCTGAAAGTCTATTAAATATATTTGGTCCTTGCAACAGCATCTGATATACGGTTAACCCAAGCATCAATCTGTATATATTGTTTGGTTCCGCAGCGCTCTTTGGATGCCGCTCAGAACCTGCAAGTCTACATGAATCATATTTGGCCCCTGCTGTCTTCATTGAATTAATGTCTGGTCCCTACATAACCTGTGATGTTCTTTTTACAGAAGCGGTCTTTCATTTAGTATATGAATATACTGCAGTCCTTGTGATTTTGGTTACCTCAACCGTCTTTGACGCATTTTGGTCTCTTGCACCCTTTATGAATAATTTTCGTTTTAACAGTTCTCTGTAGAAATTGTTTGTCCTCCGCAATTCTTGTGAGGCTTTTTTGTCTCCTTCCCACATACCTTGGATAATTATAACCCCCTTCCCCAACATATTAAGAAGAATGTTTAGTCAAATAAAACCCTATTTTATAAATATTCGGCCCCTCTAATCCTGTTTGAATTATAAATAGACTCCACCATACGCGTTGGTCTGGAATAGGAAAATCCCACTTTTGGTGTAGAGTAGAAAACTCTCACCTTTGGTGTAGAATAGGAAAATCCCATTGTTGGTCTGGAATAGGAAACTCCCACCGTTGGTGTAAAATATAAAAATCCCACCGTTTGTATAGAATAGAAAAATCATACCGTTCGTGTGGAATATGAAAATCCCACCCCATGGATCCTAATTTGTATTTTGTATTCACCACCAATCAAAATCAAGCAATGCATAAAAAAATGAAAACCGCAGAAGTACGGGTCTACTAATAAAATATTTTGCCCAGATGATGTCCCGGTGCATATATTAAATCAATAATAGAATGAATTAACGAAGACCATCAATAATCTTATTCCACTTTTTAGCCATCGCTACTCACTAAGTCTAATGTGACATATTCGCTTTCTCATGCTTGAGTTTCATTACTAGATTTGTGTCGGTACTGCTTACATTTGGGTCTATATAAAATATGGGTGCATACCTAAGCGATAGCAGGGGCTGAAGAAGTCCAGGGAATAGCCCTAGTTTTACTGTATCTAAGCATGTGTCGGGAACAGCTTGTGCAGTATATCTTTAACAAAAAGAAAGCTCTCAGAAGTCAGACTGAAATCACCCGTTGTACATAGCTCGCATTTTCGATAGCCAAGATATGTCTGAGTTTTGGGTTTTTTTATATTTCATTGGATGCGGCGGCGAGACAACACATCCAATCAAAATTAAGTTGTTCAAATTTGAACTTTGTCCCAACTGATAGAGACAAAGAGAACACATGACTTGAATGGAATGATAAATAAGGAGTTTTCCAGTACCTGTCCATTTCTGCACAAATACCTTTTACTCAAACATGTAATGGTTTCCCTCTTGTACTTGGTCATATTAAACTTACAAAGTATCTTTTTAGGTCAATTGCCACCGCCGTTTTCTGCCGATGTACGATGGACAACGCTATTGGTTAGTTGGAATTACATACTAATGGAGGGATCACACGAAGTCCAATAGATGTCGCTAGGACAAACGACCGATATAGCAGATAGGGCAGAATAGCTCCAAGATGAAATGAGCTCAACGACCATTGCTAACATAAGTTGTATAATGCGAAATATGAATTCAGACTGAGGTGCTCATGATCTGTGACATGATCTGTGACATGATCTGTGACATGAACTGTGACCTTTGTGACGTAGAATAAAAGTCATAGACTGAAATTACAGTGCATTGATTAATATGCTGACACGAAAAGGAAATTACATTAAGATCCCTTTTCAGTATATTTTTCCTGAAATGGGTTTGTTTGATACCTTACTTCTTGTCAGTTTATTATATTTTAAACTTGATTGTAAGAGTGGGATTTTTTTTATAAGCATTAAAGAGGCATTTAACTGAACGGGCTTTTGATAATGCCAACACTTATTAACATAAGTGATGGTACATCCTGTCTTTGGATAAAGATTACAAGATGAAATATTTTATTGCAAATTGCGCAACAAATATCTCGCAGATGATATCGTGATTATCGTCAGGAACGTTATTTTTTTTTTACACATTTGAGATCTTATGTACTCTATATCTGGAAACATCAGAGTGCATCTAATGGAGGCTGCCATCTTCATCTCTTTAAGCCCTATCGCTATCAAAGTTACTAAGCGGAGTATTCCTTTGTGATCTGTGCTATTCTTAATGGCACAAAAATGCAAAAACATTTAGTAAATATACATAATTTACAAAGTGTTTTGTTTTACTTGTTCAGCAGATGTGTGTCACCACATGTTCTCCAGTTAACATTAATTCGCAAAATTTAAATTGTTCCCGTACCATTGTTTGTATGTTCATAATAATCACCTAAATATATATATATATATATATATATATATATATATATATATATATATATATATATATATATATATATAGATGCAATAAACTGACGACGAACAGTACGAAACTAGTAACTAACTAGCCTAAGCGCTTTCGACTCTCAATGAGTCTTTTTCAAAGGCAATACAAAACATATATACGACAAACAAATAAACACAAAAACGTTGTGTTTGTAAACCTCTACATGGCTGTCTCCGCATGTGTTAAAACTGTTGTTCTTGAAGAACATATTTTTGATACTTTGTGAAAAGGCAAAAATCCTAAAAACATTTTTTTTCAAACTGATCTTGTACGATACAGGATCTGCTGCACACTTTAGATTAGAGCATAGTCTTTCCTTCCGTCCTTTTGGATTTCAATCATTGTAAATTATAAACTGTATGTGTAGCGAAAGATAGTAAAGGTATTTATTTCTCGTATACAACTTATCGTCGTGTTGGCTATTTTTATCATTACGATGTGCCATTTAGACCACATGAAGGGAAAACGTTGAAATTTATTGTAACAATTAGTTTTGTATCTTGAACTACTTACTCAAAAAGGATGGTGTGGGGAAATGGTGTAAACATAAAGTTTTCTTCTTTCTTGTCTCAGAATTGGACTACTTCATGACATTTCACTTGAACATCAATGATATTTATTTATCCAGGCTTATTTGACATTGGAATCATCGTCCCCAACTCATATAAAGCCGCTGTGTGGTCATTTCAGTGGAATTCAATCAGAGAAAAGCACAATACCAGACCATGGATAGATGAGTCTGTGACCTAGCTCAGACGGGAGCCAGGAGTGAAATCCATCAGCACAGACACGTCAAGTGGCTGTGTTACGACAATATTACCTGGGCTTTCAAAATGCGCAAGGGACAATTTTTTATCGCATGCTTACATTTATCATTTCGTTCTCAGTAAGTGAATACACTGCATATTGTAACGGGTTTAACTCTTATAAACTTTAATCTATGACCCAGAGACATCTCTCAAACTCATAGTCATCGAATACACTATTTCTCAGACATATAAGACACACCGCTGAAGAGTTATGGGACATTTATATAATGTCGCCCGTATCTCTACTGGCCCACATTCAGACATGTGAGACACACCGCTGAGGAGTTATGGGACATTTATAGGTCACCTGTATCTCTACTGGCCCACATTCAGAGGCACAATCTAAATTTTAAATTCAAATTTTAAATTTAAATTCCAAAGTGTTGTCACATTCTATGATCACAGGAATATCATTGGCTCAAGTTTAAATTATGTAGCTGGACTCTGCAACGATACATTGGCTTTTTTAAAAAACTTTGTGGATAAAAGTAGTTCAACGTGTCAAGTAATTAATTTTGTATCGTACATTTTGCCTCAAAACCGTTACAAGAACACAAGACGCGTGGTTGGAGGCTTATGACCACACTCATTAACAGCAAGGGGAATTTCACAATAATAAAAAAATCAATTTTTATGAATTGACTGCGTTTTTTATGTTTTGATTGGATGTAATTGATCACGTCACACTGATCTGGAATTATTTACACATCGATAAATTCTGCGGACTATTTTTGGTTCCCTGTTTCCAGATCGTTTCATTTAAAGTTTTATCTATATCAACGTTTTACACTCTAATAATAACAACAAGAAGCAACTATCCATCCACACCTTTGATTTTTGATAAAAAAAATGACAAGCCACTGATTAAAATCAACCACTATAAGTTAAAATAATGTAATTGTATAGACCTTCCTGCACTCTAACACTCACCTCTTTTACCGAAGATGGTATATAGCAAGCTTTATAAGCATATCTTCCGAAATTATTGCATTTCACCTCGACAATAAGTTGCAGCAGCAATTATTAAAGGTCAGGGTCATGTCAACAAAGGGGTCTCACTAAAAATGGACACGCTTTTGCTTTTGAAAGATCAAAATGCGTAGAAATTAACAACAATTTTGCTATAATAACACGTGTCATACGCAAGCGTAATTTTAAAAAGGGAATATTCCTGGTTTAACCACAACGACTATTTTTTATATATTAATATAATGATCATAACAATTTATCACTGTCATGACTAGCTATTACATTTTACCCCGTACCACAGTATAAAGAATCAATGAATCCTGGCTAGCGAAGATAGGGTTATGTGTTATATCGCAGTTAATAGGCTATTGAAAGAAAACTAAGAAGTATATAAAAGTGAATGTTTTATTGATTAAATATGTTGATCTGATGTTAGAAAGGAAGTAAATTGAAATTATAGGGGTTAAATGATCATGGTTAGGTATTTATCGATGTGTAAATTTTACCTAATCACTCACAAAGTTTGCAAACGTGAGTGATTATGTAAAATTTACACATCGATAAATACCCAACCATGATCATTTAATCATGTAGCGAATTATTACATTTGAAGCTTATCAGTCTATTTGTCTCTTATATAACTCACGTTATCATTATTTTTCAAAAATAAATTTACAGTTTTGGCATTGTATTTTTTTAAAATGCGAATCTCTTTATGGCTAGTACAGGATTCCATACCCGTTATCATGTACTACATTCCAGGTTTTATGACTGCATTACATTTAATTTATTACCAAGGCCGTATGCAGAAAAGAACTAACATTGATCAATTATTCAAAGTTATATAAAAACTCCATCGCTTCCTGGCAATAATGAATGCCAGTCTTTTCAGCCCACATAGTACACTGCATGGACTGTTTTAATTTGAAGCTAGTTTATTCACAAATTCACAACTAAATGTCACGTGATACTTTATTCCGGAAATGATGCATCACTATTATTTACATTATTATTATTATCATTTATAACTATTTCTTAAAAACAGTGGTACCTTTTGTCTTTAAAAAAAAATGATTATGTAGATGAATTTAGTTTGTAGAGAAAGAGACAGATGGCAACTGTCATAGAGCAAACGAGTTAAAAGCAGGAATGAAAATAAATGTGTAAAGGAAGACAATGTTGATGACTTATAAAAATGATAACAGAATTCACGTAAAATCAAATATAAACCTGAATGCAAAAAAATGTGGGTCCAACATTTCGCGGTCATAACTCCACTAAACAATTATATTGCAAGCTTTTAATCAAATCCGACTGAATTTATATTAATATATAACTGCACATATCAATTTATGGGAACTGTGTTGTCCCAATAAATTTGTATGCCTAGAAAGTTAATGAACGAAACTGGAAAATGACCGAGACGTCAATCAAGGGCCATTACTCCATTGAAGGAAGATATTGCATGTTAGACAATTACCTAGGAAGTACTGTCAATCAAACACAGCCAAGTTCTCATTCTTGTCAAGCTTCCTATTAAATTTGTTTAAAAGCCAATAAATGAGTTATTTATGTACAGAAACTAAAGTTGGTAGGCATGACAAACAAGGGCCGTAACTCAGCTAACCATGAAGAGGTTTCGTCAGTCTTAAGCAGCAATAGAATTGGCGAAATCGAAAAGTCAGCATTGAGTTACTATGCATAAATATATCGTGAAAGACCCGGGAAATAGTTTATTTTGTAAAATTTCGCTAAAGAATGACGTGGAATGATGATAATCAAGATGAAGCAGGCCCTATCTATAGCAAGCTGTTGTTATATATATATATATATATATATATATATATATATATATATATATATATATATATATATATATATATATATATATATATATATATATATATATATATATATATATATATATATATATATATAATTAGTATTGCTTTTTACCTTGGTCCATAATTGATGGTATGAGTTTTGGTATATCTGACTAATGTCATTATCTTAAAAAATGGTTACCTGAATTTGAGTTAGGGCATAGATTTTTCCCTTGGATTGTATGTCATCATTTTCAAGACCATTGGTACATCAGCACAGTCAAGACCTGGAATTCATTCAGAACATCATATTTTTCTAACTGTGACAGACCTTTAAGGATTTTTTGGTATTTAATTAAAAATGGTGTGAGTTCCTTTAACATTTTCACTTTGCATTTATGGGAAATAAATTATTTGTTGAATTTTACTTGTTGGCTTTTGCTTTTTGTATTTAGTTTAAGATCATAGATTTGTAAATATATCTACGAACTGTGGCAGAATTCCAACAAATTGTAAAAGGGTTTATTGTGCAGAAGTGAAAGTGAGTGGGCCCGTCGGCTATAATTCCACTTAATGACGATTTTAAAAGCTAACAATCAAACGCAGAAGAAGTCTCACCAATATGAAGCAACCCATACAATTGGGTTAAAATTTAAAAAATAATTAATGTAGTTATCGTGCGGGAAAAAAAATGGGGGGGGGGGGCGCTGACAATCAAAGGGCCAGGGTTAAAGTGCCATAAAATGACTAGGAATGATTAATATCGAACTCATACAAGATGTTATGAAAGTCAGACTCCATACTAAAATGTGGTTGAAATTTAATAATTTTAAGGAGGTTATTGCGCAGAAGCAAAGGAAGGGATGAACCGACAACGTAAGGGACATTATCTCTGCTCAACAATGAAGCAGAAAGTGGACATTGACCATCGGTATACATAACTATCCGAAAGAGTCATTTACCGCTCGCTGTCAGACTGGATGAAGCTGAAATATCGATCCAATCATATTGCATTTACTTTTACCTAGGGGTATAGTTCGGAACAATCATTTCGTGGCAAACAACACACGCCGTTAAGTTTCCTCAAATTAAACCTGTCACGCGCATGTTTTGTTTCTAATTGTTGACATCTGTGAAATCTCTGTAATGAATAATAAAGGATCACGTAACGAGCCATTTTATTGGTCACTTGATTTCGTATGATACATATAGTAACCGTTCCTTCTCGAAGATGGCACTTGTTTAAAATACCGTTTCGGCTTTTTATATATGCCAAGTGTCAGTGTGAAAGTTTATGATTCAACCATCCTTGCCTAACGAAGACGAGTTGGTTGAGGTTCCGTCAATATCAAGCTGAATACCAAATATGACTCACGAGCAAAATTAATTACAGGAGTTATTGTTTGAAAATGAAAGTGGGAGGTTGGCTATCAGGACCCATAACTCTGTTAAACGATGACGCATAACGTTGACAATCAATTTGTCGATCGTATTAATATTCAGCAACATAGTAACTCTTGTTGAAATCCAATAATAATCAAAGATTGTGTGGAAGAGAAAGTGTATTGTCTGATAATCAGATGAAATTACCCTGTTAAACTATGACTCAAGCTTTTTGTTAAAATCAGACAATTTAACGGAGGTTTTTTGCCGAAAGAAAAGTTTGCGGGCAGGAAAATCTAGAGGGCCGTAACTCCAATAAGGATAACCCAGAACGCTTTCATCTGCACTCATTCAAAGTCGCATAAAAATCAGCAAATCAAATCCTTGTTAAATCGTATATTAATTAACAGAGTTACGATGTGGAATGGTTAAGTTTGATAACCAGGGGCTGTGCCTCTTCCAACCAATTCAGCAGTAAGCTGACAATCAAACTCCTCCAAGGTCGTATCAGTATCAAGCAGCATGCTATACTTGCATAAAATCCAAACTGAATTAAAGGAGTTATTGTGCGAAGACACAAGATAGGATGGGCCTTACAGTCAGGGGCATTAACTCCGCTAAATCATGACAATAAAGCTCATCTAAGGGCCACATCAAACTGCCAATAAAATCTGGTTGAAATGCAATAATAATTAAGGAAGTTACTGTACTGAAACAGCAGTTGGACAGACTTGAGGACGAAAAAAAACAGAATTTAACATTCGCTGTTTTACGAAAAGCGCGAGACAAAACAACACTTGAAAAATGAATTAAAAATGCAAAATTCAACACAATCATTGAAACATGATAGTGACAGATGATAGAGGCCACCACCTCGACATGTTTCATGATTTTATATAGTAAATGACTTTATAGCATCAATATGATCTATGCGGTCATGAAATAGAGAAAGAAAACTGAAACAAGCCTGCACAATGAAATATTAATTATAACGCTTTTTTCTGGTTGTTTTTACTTTTGAAATGGGGATTTATGACTATATAGATGCAACAGTTATAAAGTTTCAGGAGCAATATCTCTAAAATTGGGACACAAAATTTAACTTAAATCAGTTACGCATGATGACAGACTTTTGTGAAAGTGTCTAATACGTATCGAGATCTCCTCACCCGTTTCATGCTTCTAAGTATAATAGTATTTGTACAGGGTGCAAATAACTATATGACCATGAGTTCAATGTAAATTACGTATGTACAATGTTGACTTCTTGGAACTCTCCATGAATAGAGGTTCTATTAGACCCACTCTAAAGTAATGCACCAAGAAAGAAATATTTAAATTCAGTGTGATTCTTCATTCTTCGGAAATGTAACCAACCAAGTAACCATTCAATCTACCTATCAATGGAACGCATTTAATAGAATTAAACATTCGCTTTTTTACGACAAGCGCGAGACAAAACAACACTTAAAAATGAATTTAAAATGCCAAATTCAACACAATCATTGAAACAGGATAGTGACAGATGATAGAGGCCACCACCTCGACATGTTTCATGATTTTATGTGGTAAATTACTTAACTACATCTGTATCCACATACCTTAGCAACCTCTGTTACCCACCTCAGTCCCTATTCACCTGCATACATACATACCTTTATAAATACCTGACTACCTACATATATGCATGCGTATGCACGTACTTAATACATACATACCTACATCCATCCATCCATCCATCCATCCATCCATCCATACATACATACATACATACATACATACATACATACATACATACATACATACATACATACATACATACATACATACATACATACATACATACATACATACATATCGAGCCTACCTTTACGTGTCAATGGGACAGAAAGCAGAAAAATATCCACGGAATAGCACTTCTAGGAATATCGCACGAGAGAGCGGAAAACAAATGAGAATTAAACCTGCGTTGGTACATTAGTCTCTCTAATAACTTGTTTCTAGAAAATAGACACAGCACGAACGACACAGCCACTGTTATAGCGTGTCTCACTGATATGTATTGGAAAATCAACGGTTGTCATTAGCCACGAAAACTCCCAGCAGATTGGAAAGCTATTCCAATAACTCTTATACGTTACCACATAGACTGGTTTCGTCTTACTGCTAGAGTAGACTCAGTTTATATTTTCCTTTATTAAGCACAGCAAACCGAGGTTATGAATTCTGTAAAATGTAAAATGAAGCCATCCTGATATCATTCCGTCTCTGGGTTTCGCAAAGCAAGAGATTACTTTAGTGGGCAGAGAAAAGTATGTATTAATTTCTCTACCGCAAGATATAAAACGACACCCTTATGTACAATTTTTTATTTTCTCATGGATTAAATAATGCAAGTCTCAGCAGTGTTGATATGTTAGGTCAGACGCCAAATACATAATTTGTTTAGACATAATGGAATAGGATTTCACAAAATGTGCATTTAAAAATAACTCTCTTTACAAAGATATAAAAATGGAAAGTAATTTCTGCAGGATTATTTGAACTTTCACATATATTTGATACTGTGATATAAAAGAAGTTTTCCTGATGAGATACAATTAGAATTTTCTAGAGTCATCTCGGTTACGAACATGAGATTTAATTACTTTTTGTGCTTCTATATCTAAACTTGGTAATGCTTAACTGAGACATTAAAATTACTTAATATTTGTATTAGTTGTGGTATTGAAAATATTACATCACGCGTCAAATTAATATATTTGTTTTTCTCAAGAAGAACATTCTCTATATAAGACCATTTTGAATGCGTTTCATTTCTAAAGCGTGAGCATGTGTAAAAAAATGTGTTCTATATATTCTTTTTCACCAAACATAAACACTTTTCGTTCGAGACTACCTTAATATTTCCAAGTAAAATTTGTGTTTTTACATTTTATGCAATATTGTACTATTATCCAGTTGACACCCTAATTTCTAACATACAATTCAATTGTTATACCCATTTTTGATGTGCATGAGGTTCACTATTATTATTGAAGTAATACTCAGCAAAAGACAGTAGTTATAACTGTTGCAACTAAAATGCTTAAAAATGTTATTTAGAATAAACCAGTATGAGCCATGAGATGAATAACATGAAAAAACTCTTAGTAACTCTTCATGGGACACTATTTTTCATGATCAAAAGCTTCATTGATATCTTTCTGATAGCTTCATTGATACCTATACAAAAAAGTTCAATAAATTTGTTCATTCAATATCTTCAATGCAAGTATTTATTGACCATAAACTATTTTGGACATTTTTCATAATAACAGTAGAATTCGTTCTTTCCTAAGCACAATTTCAACCTGTTCTGAATATCTGTTTTTAAAAATAATCTCTGTTTATAAGAATAATCTATGTATAAGAATAATCTCTCCCTGTCTTACTACTCGTAACATGATAGACGACACTAGTTTAATTCTGTGTCAAAAAAACATCCACACCAATTTTGGTAATATGCGTTTTTTAGACTTGCATTATCGTAAGTATTTTTTTAAAAAAATATTTTAAGAGACCTTGGATTTATATTTCAGACCATTAAATTTACGTTAATTGATCCTGACTTCGTCTTTTACTTGAAAGACTGTCACCACTAATTGCAGAATTTGTTAAACAGTAGATTAGAAACAGAATACCAAACCAAGGTCCAACAAGACAGAGGGGGGTCGGCAATCGAGAATATATCCCGGGGCCCGGAGCCCGGAGCCCGGAGCCCGGAGCCCGGAGCCCGGAGCCCGGGCCCGTAAGGAAGCCCAGAAGATCAACACTTTTTAATTTTATAAAAGAAAACTTTTGTTTGAGCAAGAATTCGGAAATGTCCGGGTGTTTCTTACCCCAGGCCCGTGATCGTTTTCTACGGCTCTGCAAACTGATGCCGGTAAGATGGACACAGGAAGTGCTTGTGCACTGTCTAAGAATCCTTGCTGTCCTCAACAACTATTAATGGAATGAGGGCAGGTTCATCATCCTGCCGGTGAGATTGCTACTTCCTGGCCCTAAAGATATGAGGATGATTGATTCTGTTCCTGGCTCTTTTGAGTAACTTACCGAATAACACCTGTAGCCTTAGCTATGATGTCGTAGCCTCAGCTTGATTTGTTATGGTTGAAGCTACGAACTGATCCCATATCATGTAATGGAGCCACAAAAAAGTCCTCACTAAAGTAAGAAACACAAATAGTTTAAAAATCTTCTAAATAAGTATAATTATTTTGTCAAATAAGTTTGGCTTATTTTGAATTTATTAAGCCCTTACACGGTAAAATAAATTGGCATAGTTACGCTAACCTCACCGTGTCCACCATGACAGATAACGCGAGATTCTCGCTGTGACCCCTTTTCTACATAAGGCTTGCCAGACTTTATATGAATATTCTACGCTATGGTCTTAGTTGTTGAATGACATAACACTAGAAGATGGAGAATGGATACTTGCATGGAGATGGAGAATGGATACTTGCATAAATTGCGGAATAGACTTTGTTGAGAAAATAATTGCTTCTTGGTGGAATTTTAAAGTCACCGGTAAACCGTATTTACTTTTAATGCGCATAATCTTTGACTCAAGCCGTGCCATATTTTTACTACAATCTGTTTATGTATCCAAATAAGGCCTGAACGTCCTTATATGGCACCCAAACAAACGAAGCTGAGAACGAAAGTTGGCATTATTTGAAATAATATGGCGGACGATCAAAACGAAAATATCGGATAAGAAAGATAAACGAGATTTTACCTTTCTTTCTACATTAATTCCAGTATTAAATAAGAGAACTACTCAATTTATTTCATTATGTATCAAAGAACATGTTCAAAATTTTTATATCAAGCTAAAAAAAGAGCCGGGTGTGAATCACTCTCCCCTACTCCATTGACACACATAGACTTGTGTTAGTTCCCTGTCCACAAGGTAGGAGTAAGGGTACTAATATTAGTACTACTTCAGCCTGAGTCTTTTAGGGGACGATGCTCTGATATGGCACGCCAAATCGTTCAAATTGGATGAGCTGGAGTAATTGTATTGTCAGCTTGGAGAGATCGTAGCGTGAACTGAAGTAATCGTGGGGTGAGCTGGAATAATCGTAGGATGAGCTTGGAGAGATGGGAGGGTGAACTGACGTAATTGTAGGATGAACTGACGTATGTGTCTCATGTCTGTCAATTAGTATCTCAACTTTATTTAGAATAACGACAGAACTGAATATACCGGACACATTTTTGAACATAAATGACCGTGACCTTGACAGTCAAGTTTGTGATAAATTACATATTACGCCTAATGTTTGCGAATCCTATATCAAACGGAGCCTTCGCGAATATGGTTTACATGTACAGAGATGGCATTTGCGAGAATTTATTCAAAGAACTGATTCAGTGGGAAGAACCCTAAGAAAGAGGAACTGTATCAAAAGGAGAGTATATAATGTCAAATTGCTAAATTATCTAGGCATATCGATATTAACCACAAGCTGATACACTGACGCATAACTTTTCCCCGAATATTAAATGGCTACAGTCTACTGATTTGAGATATTCATGTCGCTACAGAAAACAAGGCACAGACTGCGTTTAAAAAGTGTGAGAAGGCAGTGAACGTAAATGGTCTACCACATCGTTCAGGGGTACAGAATATACAGTCATTGTTTGATATATGATAATGAGAAATGGAAGAAACATAGAAAGCATCATTGCTGGTCGCATTATTGAAAATCAGCGTATAGAAATAATGTATGGAGAACTTAAAAATGTCGTATCTGCTCAAATTCATGGCGGATCATAACGAGTTAGACTCAGCTTAGGATAATTATAAATATTTTTAGCCTTAATTCGTGTATCAGTTCGCAAGTTTATTGGACAGGGGAACCATCATTGATTAAGAACGGCAGGAAATAGTTCGCCACTAGAGCTGTGGCGCAAGACCCCGACGGTATTTACAACTTAGGGAAATACGGCCTATACTTCGAACATTTGCAAGAGACCTTATCAGATAGTTCTGATGCATTAGGTATAATAATTGTTCCAGAAAACATCTGTTTTCTGCCTAAACAACAACATCTGATATTCAGACTCAAGTTGATCCCATAGCTAGCTGACGACAATAATTTTGGCATCAACAGTTTTTTGCAAAACACCAGACTATGTCATATCAAATTTTACTTACCAGAACAATCTTCTCTAGAATATTGCGATAGTTCGTATTAATATATTTGTGTTTGGATTTGTAATGTAGCTTTAACAAGTTTAGTCTTATTGTCATGAAGTCTGCAGTGTGACAGTTGATAATGATGTCAAGCAATTGAGCATTATGCCGCAGAGATCATGTTCCACCCAGGCACGTTATTCTGACACCAGGCCAATCATTGCTAAGATTTACCTCATAATGCTGACTGTCAAATCAGGCAGCTACTGATCCTATTTTTTATATAAGTTCTAACCTAAAACCTCCCTCATCCGTAGCGGATGCTGTAACCACTTGACCACTAACATCCTTTATCAAATTAATTCCAGGTTCGTTTGTTCCAAAAAGGTAACGTGTGCAATAAAATGCATATTTTTATTTGAAAAAAGAAGCTGAAACGAACTAACTCAAATATGACAAACTATGCTTAAAATTAAACCCATCCCAAGAATGCTAATTTTAAAATGCACAAAAAATAGTAAATTCAAGAGTGTATTTTAGGAAGAAAAATTGGGAATGTTCATCAGAATCCATAATTTCACCTACCGTTAACAGAACGCTGAAAGTCAAACTCATTTTCAAGAACACCAACATTCATCTGCATTTCAAACTTAGATAAAATATAGTACGAATAAATAATTATTGTGTGGAAACATTAGTAAGGTGAATCCTACAACCGTTAATATAATACTGCCTCAAATGATGATGCGAATTGTTTAAATTTAATCTGACGTGCGACCTCGTCCCAATAAAAGAGTATTAGAAAACTGGTGATAAAAATAAATATCGTTATCATGCAGAAATTAAATTGATTTAATGGAACTATCACAATATATAATCCCACCATAAAAAGGCAAAAAAAACCCCCACTTCTTCCAAATTCTTATAAATTTAAAGCTGTGCATCTTTTCTGAAAATACACTTATAACAAAGGATAGTGTGCAGAAGCGAGAGTGATGCAGACACACAGGCAGAATGATGGATGGTCACACGAAGTATGGAAAAAAGGAAAGACGGAATAAAAATGTCTCAGTTAATTACATTCTGTTTTTCAAAAGAAAACAGGAAATATAAAGGCAAGATATTGTCATTTGCGATGGAAATATCGATTTAGTTTATTTAATTTTGTAAAATATTATATCGCTTAGTAGACAGTTTAGACAAAGAAAATCAAGTTAATGTTATACATGTTACATTTTCATCAAGTACTTTTCCTCCAAACTTTAACATTAGTGATAATTATATAATTTATTTTGTTTTTTGCTTTTTTCGAACTTAAAATTAGAATTAAACTCTGCTATAATTTAGAAAAAACAACACAACAACACTCCCTCATAAGAATACTTCTTGTATGGCAAAACAATAAAAACAAACAACATGGTCATTTCAATTGTATTAAAAGCAATACATTAGGTAACGTTTAGCTTTAATATTGGCATTACAACATTTTGAAGTTTACATTAGCTCGGCTCCTTCTCTTGTTATCGAATATAGTGATCACAATCCGCTTATTTTCATCGATAAGATGAAAAAAAAATCAAAGATTATTAAGGTGGAGTTTGTTTTTGCAAGAGTATAATCTGAACATCATGCACATCAAAGGAAAGGACGGTTTGACTGCATATGCACTTTCCAGTGTATAGAAATATTATTTCAGATACACTTTAAATAATTCATAGGAATTTTCCTATGCAATTTTGCTTGCCGCATGTACAATTTACATATGGTCAAAAGCAAACTTCATTATATAAATATTTATTTTTTTCTTTATAGGGTAAGTGTTACGTATATATGATTAAATTGCTTGTGTGTAACTTTTAAAATTCTTTATATTTCATTTCGTTTCACTGCAATTAATATTTTTATCGGATCTGAAATTCTTTTTTAGTAAGGAGATATTTTTCTTTAAGAAATATTGTTTATTTAAGACGAATAAATAATACATGAGAATTAGTTTTAATTACCGTAGTTCATCTTGGGGGTGACAACACTGTTAATAGAAAGTAAAAATGATTGGTCAGTATCAGAAAAAAAATACTTTTTTGCGTGATCTCTTTGTGTAAGAAACGTTTTTTAATGACTGGTTCTTAAGTGGGGACAAATGGACCTACGTGCTAAAGTTCGTGTAGTAAGAGACCACATGACCAATCTCGCGAAACTTGAAATTATATTTTGGGGTTTTAAATACGCATTTTTAATATTCTTCGGGCAGAGTCATTCTAACATCTTGAAGGAACAAGGTGTACTTTATAATTTGTTTGATAGATTGTTTGTTCTTCATCTGACTTTTGCAATTAACAATTTGTTCTCCTGGAAACCTAAAAAGTTGTTTTTTTATTAAACATTCTGAAATATATTCTTGGAAATTTATTTTAAAATTATTCGGAAACAAAAACTGTGATTCGAGTGAGTAATTTTTTATATTGGTACATTTGGTACATTGGACCACATCTGACGTCATCGCCTTCCAAATTTGTACGTCGTAGGGACTCGAATCTGGATTCTATAGGAACTATTTAGTGATAGGACTTGAAGTTTCATTCTTAGGTTCAAAGTTTGGACTATATTCACAAACTGTAAGTCCTATTTACCAATTTTCATATTGTTGTCTAGGGAAATAAATTGTTTTGTTAAAATATACAACCATGTTGTCTTTCACTTTCTTCTTTGTTACTGAGTACGGGCCCTTGTCACGTAACAATATATATATATATATATATATATATATATATATATATATATATATATATATATATATATATATATATATATATATATATATATATATATATATATATATATATATATATATTGTTTCGATTCTATGCTCTTAAAGTAAGTAACAGAAAAGAGTGAAAGACAACAAGCTTTGTAACATTATTTAACAGATAATTTATATCCCTAGAATACAATGTGAAAATGAGAAGAAAGAACTTAAGGCATTGCGAATTAAATCTCAAAATTTCCCAAGATTAACAGACACAAGGTCAAGTAATTTAATCTCCTGAAAAAAACTCAGCACAAGACTCGAGGAATCCAAAACTGCGGCGATGATGTGTCTGTTATACCTCATTCATCATTGATGTGTCTACAATCGTTTGTTGAATCACAGTAATATAATTACAGGTTTAAATTCATTATAATTTCCAGTGAGTGTCTTTATCCAAAACAATTTATAAGATGCACTTTTGAATTTCCAGAGAAAATAGTCACTAGAATTCAATAATTTGAAGAAGAAAAAAAAAAGAAATTCAGTCCAATCGGTCACAGCATTAAACAACTTGAAAGAACCAAATATTAAAATATGAATTACTAAGTCATCACAATCAAAAACTTATATAGTTTTATACTTGACCTCAGTTCACAATTAGCATTTTCTATAATTAAAAAATATTACGTAATAGAAAATAACTTTCTGGAGTGATCCTCCTGCATACAAAACAAATACCAAATACCTAGATCATGTACAGCTCACTTAGGAAACTCCAAAACTCTACCCCAAAAAACATATTTACTTTTACTGTTAATAATGATCTGATATTAAACACAGAGAGAGAGAGAGAGAGAGAGAGAGAGAGAGAGAGAGAGAGAGAGAGAGAGAGAGAGAGAGAGAGAGAGAGAGACTTAGCTATGATTTAGTTGTTTACAATTAATAAAATAAAGAAAGAGTCAATCAGGTCAAGCAATGAACTCAATTTTAGACAAGGTCAAGTCCAACATGTAATGTCACATTACAATAGCATGTCATGAAATATCAAATTTTGTTAAACCTAACAAAGAAAAAATTTAGTTAAATATACACAACAATAAATATTTTATTTTATTCCCCCAGTCTCCGTTTTCGGTTGCATTTTGTATTTAACTTTTGTGTGTTTTCACAAAAACTATTAATAACTATGTTAGTATTCATTGAGTAAAACTTTAAGGTAACATAATGTTTTATATATTTGAGGTAACAATGTTTATATATATATAAATATATATATATATATATATATATATATATATATATATATATATATATATATATATATATATATATATATATATATCTGTGTGTGTGTGTATGTGTGTGTGTAAGCCAGTTTACTGAGTATGAGTTCACAAGAGACGTAAGCCGATTTTGCAATAGTGTGCGTCTTTTATAAATTAAAAAAAAACAGCGTATAAAATAGGTCAAAGCAACCTACATCCAACAGCAAAAACTATGGGTAGGACAACATAATCCCAAGCTGTGCGCCTATGGCACATGTTTTGTGATAATTAGTTGAAAGGTGTATAAATAGGGTACATAAAGCATCATTAACTAATACAGTGTGTAAAAACAGCACAGATACCATCATGAACTAGCAAATAGAGCACATATACTATCGTTAAGTAATACAGAGAATCCTGGTAAAGATATAATAGTTAGCGTTTGTTCATATGTGAAATGTGTGTATCCTCAAATGCATCCTTAAATTGTAACAAACATGTGTCAAATCATGGAATATAGCTTACAGCGTCCCATTGCTTGTGGATGACCCAAAGAAGCAGAGTATTAGTTTGCTGTAGGCGACGAAGTAGTGTTATAGACGTTATGTCTCAATTTTGTTACGCTATACGTGTTCAATATATATTACACTCTCAGTATAATTTTGGTGACAGCAGTTGTAAAGGCATTGAAATTATAGTTCATATAAAGATTTGTAAACAAGTTTTTAATGAAGCCTAAAATGTAAGAAACAATAACCAAGTTTCGGTGGCTGTAAAGTTTTTCATCAAGACGTACCCACAGCCTTTCCAAACGATGTACCCAGTGTTAGTTTTATATCGATAGGTTTATTAGTATACAAGTTATAACCTGGACAAAATGTACGGATGGACGTACATACAAAGAAAATCCTATATACAGCCAGGTTCTTATACTTTTTACCAAATATATTATAACGACACTTAATGATATGCAATATTCATTATTAAGCATATTTTCAAAAATTTTGCTCATTTCATCTTTCCTTTTCATACATAAATAAACACACACAGATAGATAGATAGATAGATAGATAGATAGATAGATAGATAGATAGATAGATAGATACATACATACATACATACATACATACATACATACATACATACATACATACATACATACATACATACATACATACATACATACATACATACATACATACATACATACATACATACATACATACATACATACATACATACATACATACATACATACATACATACATACATAAGGATGATTTAATAGCACTTTTTGTTCCTCTCGATAATTTCATATATTAGACAGTTTTTATGAGCAGTCTAAAATTTGGCTTTAATAATCATTTCATGTTTCTACCGTTTTATACCATTCTATTGAAACTGCTAATGCTGAAGTTTTAGTTCACTTTATTTAGATATTTTACTGGTAGGTGAGTAAGGATGAAGAATATGTTTCCACAGTAACCGTCAATGTTAATAAATTGCGAGACCTAGGTAATTGTTTTTTTTTGTGTTATTGTTATTAGACAACATATGGGTATTTTAATTCTGTTATATAGATACATGTATTTTCCACATAAAAAAGCTGAATTGAAGCAGGATCCACATAAGCACAAAAAACAGTTTCTTAAGGTATACGATAGTGAGAAAATGTGAAAGCAATTTTTTTCTTTTTACTGCAGAGTTGCGGATGCCAAGTAATGACATGCAGTATACAGATAAATCATTAACCACTCACTTCACATGAGCCCAATCCCTGCTAGACATTCTTTTTTGAGAGCATTAGGGCGAACTCTAATGATGTAATTATACATACATACATACATACATACATACATACATACATACATACATACATACATACATGCATGCATGCATGCATGCATGCATGCATGCATGCATGCATGCATGCATGCATACATACATACATACATACATACATACATACATACATACATACATACATACATACATACATACATACATACATACATACATACATACATACATACATACATACATACATACATACATACATACACATACACACACATACATACATACATACATACATACATACATACATACATACATACATACATACATACATACATACATACATACATACATACATACATACATACACATACACACATACATACATACATACATACATACATACATACATACATACATACATACATACATACATACATACATACATACATACACATACACACACATACACACACATACACACACATACATACATCATACATACATCATACATACATACATACATACATACATACATACATACATACATACATACATACATACATACATACATACATACATACATACATACATACATACATACATACATACATACATACATACATACATACATACATACATACATACATACATACATACAAGATCTACTGTGCATTCCAAACTATTCCATTTTTTAATGAATATTTCAAATTTACAGGTCAAGTAGTGTTGTCAGCGTACTTTACGTTGGACATTTTATGGGCTAATATGCTACTAGTTAATATGGTAATACAACTTTGAATTGAATTTATCAAAACATGAATATCTCGTAAAATAATTATGATTCAATGCTATTGCATTCTAGTGGAAAATTAATGTTATTTGGCATCGTATGTAACCATAATGTAACCAAATACATTTAAAAGAGAATGGCATTCAAAGTGTTGGTATAAAACAATTTGATATACCAACTACCGGTACAACTTTGCTCTTCCCATGGCGCAATAATGGGCATATGTAAACATTTTCGCGAATCTAGATCAATGATCAATTTCCACACATTAATCGTGAGTGACGTATGAAAATAACGAGATAAAATAGTAATAATCCACATTCTCTACATAAATTTTATAAGGTACACATTTTCATCACAATCCTTTCTTCTTTATGTTCACCCCTCCCCTCTCATGCTTAACGGACATTCTCGTTGTACAAATACTTCATTTAAAGGAAACTGGCAAGCCTCGTTTCCTTTCAATGAAAAATCTTTATGTCTCCTGGTATATCATTGATACAGCGTACTTACTCTATATATTATATATGTGGGAATCTGAATATATACCTAACTATCCTGAGCGCTTTCGACTCTTAATGAGTCTTTTTCAAAGGCATATGCAAAACATAGACAAAACAAACAAAACATAGAAAACGTTGTTTTTGTACAACTCTACGAGGCTGTTTCTACATGAATTAAATCCATAGATGCATTATGTCTCAACCAGCCTATATGGCCATAGAAGACAATTAATTTTACTATATATTCTCTAAGTTTGTTTTTCAGCACTGAACTCTCCCCTGGGTGAGAATCAATACATATCATATATCAATCTAAAATACCTTCAAAGATGACTTCACTTCTGCATTTATTTTGAGAGGCTGAATTGTAAACAAACCACAATGCAATGAAACACATTTAACGTTTGGGTCATCACCAAGGCCTTATTACTAACTGTGCACTGCCGCCGCAATACAAATAGACAACCACACCATAAGCACAATTTTCTCAAAAATAAACAATTGTCTTTAAAGCCCTACCAAAAATCCATCAATAAAAGAACATCTATTACCAACAAAATGAGAGAGCGTGTCCACCGAAAATCAATGTCATCAGCCAGGTAAAACTACTGATCCGTTAAATTCGAAATGCTTATTTTGAGTGCATCCAAGTTCATGTATCAGTTGATATATTGGATAGCTCCACCGGTTACCAGAAATGAGGATAAACAGAGTGAGGGAATACTAAATGGACGAACGAATTCCATTTGTTTTCTAGTCGTCAGTTTAAGGTCATAACTAGCGCATCATCAGAAACTTTTTGTATTAAAATTGATAATTTAAATGCTGCTAAAAGCTGTTAGGTACAATAAAATGTACGTAACAGGAACGTACAATAAACTGTATATATTCAGAAAGCACAATAAAATGTATGTAATTAGAAAGTACATATAGGTATGGCAAAATAGTTATGCTATGATGAACCCACTTTTTATAATAACCCGTCACTTACTTTTGTGACTTTTCTATTACTAGCCAACCACACTTAAAAACAATTCATAATACTGGTTAACGGTCTTATCATAGGACGCTGGCCTTGTCATAGAAATCAGATAGGATGCTGGCCTTCTCATATAAATCATAGGAATCAGGACTTATAATAGGATTCAGGCCATATCATAGATAACAGGTTTTTATAAAGAAAGCAGGATTTATCATATGACACTGGCTTTGTCATATGAAGCTGGTCTGATTACAGGAATCAGGTCGTATCATAGGAATTAGGTCTCGTCATATGAATTAGGTCGTATCATAGGAATCAGGTCTTATCATATGAATCAGGACGTATTATATGAAATAGGTAGTATCATAGGATTAGATCATATCATGGGAATCAGGTCTTATCGTATGAAACAGATCGTATCATAGGAATCAGGTCTCGTCATATGAATCAGGTGGTATCATAAGACGCTGGTCTAGTCACATGAAGCTGCTCTTGTCATAGGAAATAGGTCTTATCGCAGGAATATTGCAGCATCTATTTCCTATTTAAACTTTTACTTTTCAACCAACCATACTTAAGTGAACAATAGTTTTCATCTTAAAACAGCTTACAGCTTCATACCCATCGTAATTAAACAATACCGCTGACAACTTAATACCTGTCTTTATTAAACAATAGAGCTTGCAACTTCATGCTTATCCTAATTAATCAATACAGTTTGCAACTTCACACCTATCCTAATTTAACAATACAGCGTACAGCTTCATAACCATCCTAATTAAACAGTACAGCTTACAACTTCATACACATCTTTATTAAACAATACAGCTTTCAGCTTTATAACTATCCTAATTAAACAATTCAGATTACAACTTCATACCCATCCCAATTAAACAATACAGCTTACAACTTCATACACGTCCCAATTAAACAATACAGCTTAAAACTTTATACCCATCCTAATTTAACAATACAGCGTACAACTTCATACCCATTCTAATTAAACAATAAAGTTTACAGCTCGACACCCTACCTAATTGAAACATATTGCTTACATTTTGATGCGTGATTGAGATAACTATGACGTAATCTTTAATGTGACAAAACTTGTAATATTGGATCATAGAATGAAAGCCAAAAGAGAAACTATTTCATGATTCTGTAGAAATACCTTAATGCACTTACTTCTCAAACATGGATGAAGCACAGAGGTTGCAGTCATAAATACTGTCCACACATCTTGTGAATGAGATGCCATGACCAATTGTGTTTAGCGATCAATTTTGAAAACTCCCATGAGACTGGCAGGCAATTCTCCCCTTATAACTACGCTTTCTTGACTGATTCAATAGTTTTACTGAAAGTAACAAAATTTGTCTGCTTCCCTAACCATCTTGATTCTGTTTCTGTATTTATAACTGGTGTCAATAGTGAAGACAGTCAGAGTGCAAGTCTAAGAGAAAATGAGGTTAATCAGACAGATGAATTGTTGGAGAAGAAGCTGTACAAAATGCAACTAATCTATTTAGAACATACACTAGTAATTCACGTACTGCATTTGTGAAAACAAAGTTGAGTTTATGAAGCAGTATAGCTACAGAAAATAGCTCTAAATGGTTTCTTCCCATCACCCATCTATGATAAATGTGGGGTCTCAAATGCAGAGCGGTACATGTAACATACTTGCTTTGCATTTTTGCAGGCAAATGTCAATTTTGAATTGTTCTATTGAAAACTTTGAGCATTATCTGTCCACTAATTAGCATGGTTACCATTTTAAGATTGGTGTCTTTTTTATAAACAAAATAGCATACATTACAGGACATTTCAGTATGTGGTGAAAATTTCGTGACAATTTGTTGAAATAACTTGAAGTTGAAATTACATAAGTTATACAGTACAAACTATATAAAAAAAAACACTTAGTATCCGGCTGCTTGAGAAGCCCAAACAAGTGTAGTCTTTCACGGAATATAATTGCACCTAAAATTGATCAATTCACCTGTGTAACAATGTGGATTTTGCAGATGTTATTGCATCACATAACAGAGTTAATTTTGCAGGTGACATTGCGACACATATCAACATTAAATTAATATGTATGTGATTTTGCACCAGGTTGAATATGTGGCATGTTTAAACTATAATGGCTCTTTAACACGTCTTTTAGATGAATTGACGGATTCTCAATACGGTTCCGTTTGATAAGTGTGTTCGGAAAACCTCTGGTTTTGTTTATCGAAAATGCCAAAGGTTGTGAATGATGGAGAAACAGCGTTTGTACTTGCCTTAAGTTGATACCTTGCAGAGCTCGGTTTAATAAGGGAATCGGGAAAAATGTAAACTTTTCCAACTCTGGACTGGTCTGTGTTAATAATGGTGGTTAGATAAACTTAAATTCCGATGGAATATTTTTCGTGTCAGGGAGGGTTCCCTAAGGAAATCTCTTGTTTTATAAATGTCGTTCACCGCAAAATTTGTCAGTATATGCTTTTGCATTAGTCGTAATTGTTCTTGGATCGGTTGGATGTAAGAAGTACTCATTTGTAACAACTGTCCAAATCTGTAATTTGAACTCCCTGAGGAACACATAAATAAGGCTGTAAAGGGATTATTCCGCTAAAAGATAAAAGCGAAGCGAACTTCAAGGCAAGGTACAGTGACCTAATTTCATATGTTTATATGAGTCTTTCGCTAATTGTTTGAATTTATTTGTTTGAACAAAATACGAATCATGTATGCTTGGAAATGATTATTATTATTAGGTTTGTAGGATTTTTATGCTTTCAAATTGTTAGTTAGCAAATAATGTAGTTAAGACGAGAAGTGAAGGTTTTTTTATTATTTATATATCTAAGATGTGAGTTGGTAGTATTAACGTAGAGTAGCATGGCGTAATAATGGCTATTTATTGTCTTCCATATTGGTGCATCGTATTAACATTAGTCAATATGGTGATTAATAGTTTGCACTCCTGGGGCTTAATTGTTATTAAGTGAGAGCAGACTATGATAATTAATTCTGTCAGAAATACTTTAAATTTATTGTAATATGTTAATGTCTACGGAAAGAGAATACAAGGTTGTGACCCGAAACCATATTAATAGTTAAGCGTCTGCTGTAAACTTAATACGGTATTCTGATGTACAACGAAAACGTGGCATATATTCTCTTCGGAAAGTAAAGTCACAACGGAATATTATTTTTAAAAGTAAATAGCTTTCACGGCTGAACGTAAGAGAGACAACTGAAATAATAATGAACTACACATAAGAGGTTGTATGCAAGAGTAATACCATAATAGGCAGCAACACGTGCGGAAGCAAGAGGTACAGGTCGGCAAGATCTACAAGATGAGTGGAAACTGAAGAGTGGGCCTTAAAGACATCAGATTATGCATATATTCCGGACGATTAAGTTCGAAGCGTTCTCGGGGTTTTCAAGATGAATTTCTATGTAAATGTAACTTCAAATTGAAATTTTTGAACCTTGTATTAATATTTTAGTAGAGGTGTATTTTACGATTGATCTTTAACAGTTTTAGTTTAACTAAAGTGTTATATTCTATATATTGGGTTTTTTGTTGTTTAATTACATATTTCTGCTAGATCTCCAATTATTCCAGCCAATGATTGCATAGTTTTAATATTCACTCTAAGCCACCACAACATGTGTACTCCCTCCTAGAGAGTCGCGGTAGATGTGTAGGTATCATTCTTGACTCTTGGACACAATGGTGCAGGTTTGTGTCGTGCCCTGACTATATCGGGTTAACTGGTCTGGATCCTTCACTTCAATTGCCTCAACATAATATTATCATTAAACACGAATCAATATAAGCTATCATGTGTGGATGTCTCATTAAACACCAGCCTGTATGAGATTTCTTATGCGCACGTGGCATTAAATGCCAAATCAGTTAATATACTTCATATTCCACGCCTTGCCTAAAATCTGAGACTATGTGGTTCGTTATGACAAAATCAATTTCTTGTTTTAAACCACATTTAGTAAGGTCTGTGAAAGTCTAAACCTTACGTATTAAACATATGTTAAGGTATAAACCACAGTCATTGAACGTCTGTTAGTCTAAGCCACACTTATTAAACATCTGTTAAAGTCTATAAAAAAAACATTTTATTAAACATCTGTTAAAGTCTAAACCACACTTTATTCAACCTTTGTTAAAGTCTAAGCCATACTTAATTAACGTATGTTAAAGTTTAAACCACGAGCATTAAATGTTTAAGTCTAAACCGCACTTAGTAAACGTCTATTAAAGTCTAAACTAGGCTTAAGAAATGCAAATTAAGGTCTAAACCACACTGATGAAACGTCTGCTGATACCAGTTGGAAAATTTACGGCCTACCAGATTTGAGGCATATCCCAGATAGACTGAGCAACTGTTCATTGGAAAAGAGAATTTGCAATATTGCATAATGCAATGGAAGGTAAATAGGAACCAAGTAGTAGCATTTTCTTAACTAAATTGCTCCTAATTTTTCCCTGATAGTAAAGTTAAGTCAAAAGATGGTTTCACTATTACATAATCTTCTAATTGCAAATCGCACAGACACAGATCTGTCGGTGTGTAATAAGTCAGCAGAGCTCCATCAGTGCATATTGTAGCGAGTAATCAGCAGAACAAAAAACATTGACTCTGATCTGCAAGCGTATATACTACCGCTTTTCAAGATCTGTATTGTTTTCAGTCTTACTCGACTTATAAGCGAGTACATGCGGTAGGCTGTATCCGAATCCAGTAAACTGAAGCTATATTGGCAACTTATCTCTGTTCGTTTTCATTACCGTTAAAGCTGAGTGCTTTATTGAAATGTTTGCTGAAGATAAACGTGATTCA
The DNA here is from genome assembly GCA_016746295.1 of Potamilus streckersoni. Taxonomy (NCBI): domain Eukaryota; kingdom Metazoa; phylum Mollusca; class Bivalvia; order Unionida; family Unionidae; genus Potamilus; species Potamilus streckersoni. The sequence goes on along the minus strand of JAEAOA010000965.1, from coordinate 112,995 downwards.
TCTCAACAGCAATGGTCCACTTGTTATTTGAAAGCAAATTTTATGCCTAGCTGCAAATAACAATTTTTCGAAATAGCTGCAAATTTGTCGTGTTATCATGATTATAAACTTGCTTAATAGTTCATATTACCTTCAGTTCTTTTTTGCAAGATAAAGCACATCGTCTGAGATAAACACGGGAAATATTTACATGGATTTTTAGAAACAAAGACGTTCAGTTTAATGCAACATTAACTTTTTGTTGTAAGCACACCAAGTATCAGAGAAAGTTTCTTCATGTATTTTAATGAATAGTCCATTTTCATTTTCCAGCAGAAATAATTCCAATAATTTATTGGAGTCAATTGTTAAAAATACTTTTTCACTGAGGGCAATATACATTTATAACATTATCACCATAAAATTGAACACAACATGTTGTCACTGGCTTAGTCTTGTAGCAAACATGGCCCCTTGTCACGCAGCCACACCAGGTTCTAAACTCCACGAGATGATTTTTGTTTTATTTTTCTTCGTGCCTTAAACGATTATGTGCTCTTTTATCTTGAGTTGGGAAGGAAAATTTTATTACTACTGATATTTACTGGACAAAAAAAAATCACAAAACAGAAGAATATAATCAGTAAACAGTTGGTGCAATCTGCTACTTGAATCTGTTATGCATGAACATAAAAGAAAAAGAAAATTTTCTTCTTTCGAGTGAATAACGAAGGTTTTCTCTCGCCACTTGTATATCTCTAATTTTTACTCACTCGATGAAATATAGTATTCGCTCGATATAACAAATATTCTTTGTCATCTCTCAGACAGAAAGGGAGAATTTCGCAAACCATTGATCAATGAACATAGATATCAACGAAAATCAAATTATGTCTCATATACAATTTACTGATTGCTGATGATGACGTCAGTAATTTTCATAAATGCTGTAAATCAATATGCTTGCCATGTTTTCCCAATTAATGGGAGGGGGTGGAGTGGATTAATTATATTTTAAATATATTATTAGCTTGATTAGGCTTGGAGATTAGATATTATCTTTCTTAAGAACGTACCACCGTGGCAGACGACCCAGGCTGGCACTGGTGGGTAATGAACCTGCAACCACAGGATTTCGAACCCTACGGTTTACCAACTGTTCTACCGCGGCTTCCCCTTTTTATATGTAGACTGGCTTCTTTATAATGTCCTTTGAAGGTCTCTGTCACTAGTAAGGTGATGAAACATTACACCAGTCTAAAATATAATGTTCCTTATATACTTGCTTATAACTGAGTCCAACTGCAAATTGCACAGACCCATATCTGCTGTCGCATAATGCATAATATTAGGAGGAATCTGTTGAACAAACAACATTTACCTGGGTCTACATGCGGATAAAGGTATGGCCAGATCAAAACATCAAAACATTTGGTTTTTGCGGTTATAAGCATATATATATATATATATATATATATATATATATATATATATATATATATATATATATATATATATATATATATATATATATATAAAATCGTATTATGGCGATACCATCAAATCAAGTAGATCTTGGCCCAAAACGTAATAAGTAAGATTCAAATATTTTTCTTCCGGTATCATTTTTTTTTCATATTTCACGAGGGTATAGTTTAATTTTGTATGCATATCTATATTTTGAATGGTCATGTCAGTCGTTTCTTGTGTCCATTTCTTAATTAATCAATCCGCCAAACAGTTTTCCTTGTAATCTGAACTCCACCTACACTGACTGATTAGAGAGAGAAGATCCATCTGTTTGTTCGGTGTTTCAAGACGATGAGTCAAGAGCATGCTAGGTTCGCATCCCGGATCCGACTCCCGGAGAATTAAGAGGTGGTGAGTTGTGTGGCACAAAGGTAGAATTTTTATAGCTAATGCTGGTTTTTCTTTTAACATGAGCGGTATCGATACTTATTATAGGCTAATCATCTGATTGCTATGATGGTGAATATATGTCTTTCGAATTCCGGATGGAGCCGGGGGAGATGTGGTTAATGTTTACATTTTCATATGAACTATTTCTTGTAACCTGAACTCCGCCAAAACTTATTTTTAAAAAGCGCAACGAAAACTCAAACAATAAAATGATTTATTTTTGGACATTAATTCAAAAATGGTTAGATTTCAAATTCGGAATTTATAAGAATTCAAACATTTTATAAATTTATTTATTTTACGAGTTTTTTTTCCACCAACTAGACTAGTCGTTATTAAATTATACATGAGAGAGAGAGAGAGAGAGAGAGAGAGAGAGAGAGAGAGAGAGAGAGAGAGAGAGAGAGAGAGAGAGAGAGAGAGAGAGAGAGAGAGAGAGAGAGAGAGAGAGAAAATCGGAGTCGTTAGCAGCGCTGGAAATCAATATATGGTAGGGTATTAGGTAATTGATTGCTTTATTGCAAGGGTCTCAAACTCAAACCACCTTTAGGCCGCATGAGGACATTTTCGATGGCCCAAGGGCCGCGAAACCTTTGTTATCTCTCCTGACGGCTTGTGACGCCAATCATTTTGCGGGTCACAGGATACGGCCGCGCATTTGAGACCCCTGGTCTATGGTATCATGGTATTCGGATATTTAGGCACTTGTTCTGCAAAGCGCCACCTATATTGTACTGGTATACACTATTACACTATATGGCCTATGTTACTAGTTCTGTGTCACCAGTTGATTTCCGGAAACGCTGGGATTGCTGACAAGAACATTATTCTAAAAATTCACCCAAGAATATCACTGTTTTAAAATAATGTCCGTATTCCAAGTTGATAAAGAGAATATATATTTTCTTTAATTCGGCAAGAATATAACAAATCAGTTAACCAGTTTGTCGTTTGATAATGTCCATTGATGTTAAGCTAGAATTATATGACATGATTAATGTATTTGGCAAGAACCAAGGGATTGAATCTGTGGTAGCAAATAATAGTCTAACTGTGAATAATAGACGGTTGTTGTTTTGTTTTTGTTTTTGTTTTTTTTTGGTGTATTTCGCAACTGAAAGGTGCTGACTTTACAACTTTGTTGTTCACGATTTATTACTTTTATTTAGAACACTGGGAGATTTTTAAAATAATTTTAGGCCTACGTGTGTTTTCATGCTCACGTTGGCGGCTCATTTTCAGTGACAATTCCGGAGGCACTCTCATTGCTACAGGTGGTTACATATGTATTCTTTGTTTCTCTGATAAGTTTTATTTGAAAAGTAAAGGTGGCAGAATTAGTTCCATGGAAGTGGCGTCCATTTTGGGATTTGATTTACACTTTGTGCAACATATACATCAATTTCCCTACATTAGGACAAGTATATGCCATCGTAAAAATATTATTTACCGTTATTACCATGATATCAGAGTAACTTCCCTTGCTTAATATGGAATAGACAGGGTGTTACTTGATCGATCGTTTGTCGTAGTGATCAGATTTAATCCGAAATTAAATGCATTTTAATATAGAACAAAGAACAACAAGTTGACGTACATAATATCATGAAGGTCAGTATTTTTATTTACTTCGCAAATTTTAAGACCCACGATACCATAGTGTTCGGCATAACTTCTTTTTTTCGATGTCTATGATGTAAAGAATACAACATTGAACTTTGCCAAATAGTTATCTTGCATACAGCCAGAGCCAGAATGAGGACAAACGAGGGCCTGTGCATGTTAAGTTATGAGGTCCCTTACTTGGGCCCTGAAGGAGGTAGGCCAGGTAGGCCTACACAGGTAGTCAGGCATATATACTCAGGCAATTTAGGAGTAGTTAAATTGCCACAGAATTTTGAAAAGTCATCGTACTTTTTTTTGCCAAGAAGATGCCTCTCCCCCCGCCCAGCCAACAGTGGCCTGTGCTTAAGCACACCTAAGCACAATAGTACATCCGGCACTGCATACAGCTAGGATAATTACTTTTGATAAATCATGAATTCAAGAAAGATAATTACTTTTGATAAATCCTAGATACAAGAAAGATGTAATATGTCGAATTTTGAAGAAGTACTGAATCCTAAAGTGAATACATTGTGCATTAAAGTTATCATAGTCAAGCCAGAAAGGTCTTGAGAAGTTCGCTCTGATATTTCTCTATTTCATCTCTGAAACATAAAAGGGCCCATGTTTAAGCTTCAGTGGAATCAACCCAGTCATCGTAACGGTATAGCGGCAGCGAGTACATCAGAATTTCCGTCTGTAACGGTTAGAGTTGATTGTAACTCAAATAATTGATCTTCAATGTAAAGTTCCTTGCATCTTTTTCTAGGCTGTCAAAACCTGGTGAAAGAAATTATTGTTTGGGAAAAATTTAGAAACAATTACTTTTGATTGGTCAGTAAAAAATAAAGACATACACTTTAGAAATAATGGGAAATTTAAGGTATTGGTTTAGATCAGAATTATTTAGTCCAATTTTGCCTTGTGAGAAGATAAAAGGTCCTGCTTCTTGGGAAACCAAAAAGAATAGTGTTTACACTCGTAAACAAATAAAGATGCCAGACAACTGTCTTGAAAGGAAGATAGGCTATTGTGCTAGGATGCACGATTGTGTTAAAAAGAAACAGCATTACGGCACGCAAGTTTCATTTCCATATAATATTTTATTTCGTCTGTTTAGTTTTATGCAAATGTGTTTGATATGCTGATGATTCATACATGTATCGAGTATTCATTTCATAGATCTTTTTTATATGTTAGAGTGTTATGCAATTTAATTCTTTTATTTAACAGTTATTAGTTCACTGATAGAATTGACGGATTTGTGATGTGATTATAATTTCAGATGTGTAGTATTTCATAGGGATTTATGAATTAACCCAGATATGTAGAATTTCGTATGGTTATATCAATTAATTTAGTTTGTCAATAGGATCATACTGTTTACGTTGAATTAATCATAATTCCATATTTTATATGATTTTGCAATGCCTAAATAATCTTGCACGCTATTGGCTACTGTAAGCTAGGATTTAGTGAATCTAATACAATATGAATCAAACAGTTATCTTACTGAGTGGAATTAGCTAGCTATAAGGAGACGTATAGTAATGTATGCTGCAATATACTGCAAGTTGTGTTTATAATACCGCCACGTGTCAATTGCTGCAGTGAGACGGGATCTCATTAAGCCAAGCTTGGATGTATTTATGGATGTATACTAAAGAGGTCGTTTGTAAGGACCGTTATCGTAAGGCGACATTAGGTTAGAATTTGTGCAATGTGGACAGCTATTTATGGTTCTGAAATAACGAAAGTGAGAGATTTCATATAATCGGATAGGGGGTGAAAGCAATACCGTTTTAGCCGTATTATTGTCATTTAAGGGAACGGCTTTCTGTATGAACGAGAAACCGATGAGGATACTCCAAGAGAGAAGTCACCAAATAGAGGGATCAGAAAGGGTCAGAGGAAGACCAATCGTACACGTTAGACTTGAAATGTACCAAACCAAAAGAAGGAGACGCCAGGTATCATTTTACTTTTCACCACACGTTACGATGATGGCCACCGCTGTTGAATTCCATTCATGTAATCCTGTTGGGTTGAAAATTCAGTTTTGTTTTAGTTTTAGTTTATGTATTAATCAATTAAAATTTATTTTATTGTATTGTTTACAGGGCTCGTATTAGTTTATTTCTTCTCAATAGCCTCGCTTAGTTATCTGTAAATATATTATATGTATCGACTTACACTGGGCAATAACATCGAGGGATGTCGTTCCCTATATAACGATCAACAAACAATTAACAGGGAACTACAATTCCAAACACACACGCTTTACAAAATAGAATTCCTTTGGATATATTCTAGATTCAAGGAAGATAATTCCTTTGATATATCCTGGAAACAACAAAGATAATTCCTTTAGAAAAGTCCTAGATGTGACAAATACAATTCTATTTAATATATTCTGAATACAACAAAGATAATTCTGTTCGATAGCTTCTAGAAACAACAAAGAAAACTCCTTTTATAAACTAGATGCATTAAAGAATTATTTCATTTAATATGACTGCATATCAACCCCATAAGTAAGCAGTATTTATTACAGATTACACAACATGTACATTTTTATCTGCGTTGAATGAAATGTTGAGAAACAAATGGCATTCAGTGTATTCACGCACAAAACGAATTGGTCTTATTTAGAAACAAAAATTACTACTGCACACTTCTAAACTGAACACGTTTTATCTACAAGGAAGAGTGAGCTAAAACGCGTGTTGTGCAGTCCCAAGCAATAAAAAGGAGGGATTTCAGACAAAAGATATGGTCTGCAATGTGTTCCAACAAGAATTTACATCCCACTCGTTGCGCTATGATGGAGACTTTTTAATTCTTATGATGATCATGTCTCTTCCGGTTCTTTAGATTATAATCATAGTTAGTTATTCAAATGATAATAAGTTTTTCAAGTGTTGATCATATTACATCATTTTATGATCATAGTTCTTGTGATTACGATTTTAGTTCTTCAGGTGATGATTGTAAAACGTCAGATGATCATCATCGTACTTTATTTGATGATTACACTTCAAAAGATGATGATCATAATTTTTCAGATGATCATGATACTTCCGATAAAAATTCTTTAGATAATGATCATAGTTTTTCAAAATGATAATTAAAGTTCTTTAAATACTTATCACATTACTTCAACTGATGATACTGATAGTACTTCAGATGATCATTATGGTTCTTCAGATGACGATTATATTTCTTCAAAATGATAATCATAGTTTTTCAAATAATGGTCATATCACATTACGTCACTTGATCACATTACTTGAGTTGATAACTTAGTTCTTCAGATGATTATCATAGTTCTTTAGATGATGATCACATGACCTCAGACGATGCTCATATTTCTTCAGATGATGATCACATAACCTCAGATGATAATCATATTTCTTCAGATGATGATCACATGACCTCAGACGATAATCATATTTCTTCAGATGATGATCACATGACCTCAGACGATAATCATATTTCTTTAGATGATGATCACAAAACCTCAGACGATGATCGTAGTTCTTTAGATTATGGTCATAGTTTTTTTAATGATGATTATAGTTCTTCAGATCATGAGCATAGTTTTTTAGACGATGATTATAGTACTTCAGATGATGATCACAGAAACTCAGACGATGATCATAGTTTTTCAGATGATGATCACAGAAACTCAGACGATGATCATAGTACTTCAGATGATGATCACAGAAACTCAGACGATGATCATAGTTCTTCAGATGATGATCACAGAAACTCAGACGATGATCATTGTACTTCAGATGATGATCACAGAAACTCAGACGATGATCATAGTTCTTCAGATGATGATCACAGAAACTCAGACGATGATCATAGTACTTCAGATGATGATCACAGAAACTCAGACGATGATCATAGTTCTTCAGATGATGATCACAGAAACTCAGACGATGATCATAGTACTTCAGATGATGATCACAGAAACTCAGACGATGATCACAGCTCTTCAGATGATGATCACAGAAACTCAGACGATGATCATAGTACTTCAGATGATGATCACAGAAACTCAGACGATGATCATAGTTCTTCAGATGATGATCACAGAAACTCAGACGATGATCATTGTACTTCAGATGATGATCACAGAAACTCAGACGATGATCATAGTTCTTCAGATGATGATCACAGAAACTCAGACGATGATCATAGTACTTCAGATGATGATCACAGAAACTCAGACGATGATCATAGTTCTTCAGATGATGATCACAGAAACTCAGACGATGATCATAGTACTTCAGATGATGATCACAGAAACTCAGACGATGATCACAGCTCTTCAGATGATGATCACAGAAACTCAGACGATGATCATAGTACTTCAGATGATGATCACAGAAACTCAGACGATGATCATAGTTCTTCAGATGATGATCACAGAAACTCAGACGATGATCATAGTACTTCAGATGATGATCACAGCTCTTTAGACGATGATCAAAGTTCTGCATTAAAATCTATGAAACGATGTATTATTTTATTTGGGTCATTGTTTTTTAGGTGAATCTAACAAATAAATAGTATTCAGCTTCCATCAGGTGTTTTTCTGCCATGTCCAAAGTGAGGGATAGAACCTATGGGATTGTGAAATTTGACCATACACCATCGTCTCAAGCCTCAGGTGATAATCCACTGAGTTCCTATTTCACCAGTGCATGTATGCAATAATATTTTATAGTTTCCCATTAACATGTGTAAATTTGCTTAATCCATTGCTGTGAGCGTGAATATTATTTTCTTACAATGATGACCCCTCCATGGACTTTCAATGGGCTTGTATGAGCAACTCAAAGTTTCTCGTCCAAAGACCGACGTTTGTCAATCGATTCAAAAGCGCTTTCATTTACGTGTATAAGAGTGTTATGTTGGTTATTTATGGCATTTTTTTTCTGACCCGGGAAAAAAGAAGGTGATTAAAGAGCGTAGTGAATTTTCGCACGTGGCTTGTGACGGTGCTCTTAGAAAAGAAAAGACAAAGCAACAAGAAAAGAATGAACTAAAATATTTGATACTTAAATATCAGCAATTATGTCGAGATGTTACTACAAGAACAAATAAAATATACCAGGACGTGGTAATTTTAAATTCCTCACATGTGAAACAACACCCGTACAGGTGAACCCTTTCAAACAGAAATGTTTGAGAAAAGAAATTCAGCATTTGCTGGAGAATGGCTTCATAGAGCCAAGTAAAAGTGACTGCAGATCACTATATATAATTATCCCGAAACCTATTGATACTTTCCGCATGAGCATTAATTACACAAAAGTGAAAACTGTGACTAAAATAGATTTATTTCCATTACCAAGAATAGAAGACTGCAGCGATAAAATTGTAAATGCAAATTATGTCACTAAATTTGACCTTCTGAAAGGAATTTAGCAAATTCCACTGATGGAAAGGTGAAATGAAATTTCGGCATTTGTGACTCAAGATGGACTTTGTAAAGAGATACCGTTTGGGACGAAAGGTTCGCCTGATACCTTTCAACGTTTAATGGACATAACTACCTGTTTTCTAGATAATTATGATGCTTACATTAATGATGCCATCATCTAGAACAACATCTGAAAATTCTTTGACAAAGTCACTGATGCAAATTTGACAATTAATTTATCTAAAAGGGAGTTTCGCCGTTGCATTTGTGTGTATGAGTGTGTGTGTTCAAGCTGTCATAAATTCAGACGACGTTCTACTCTGTATAAGTGAATTGATTCATATGCAGCATCGTTAATATAAAATAGAGAGCCGTGTATAAACAACGATAGGCAAGACAAGGATATACGCAGCTTTATTGCAGAATACAAGATAATGATAAACACAACACTTTCTTTTTTATATGAGTAAAGAACTAAAGTTAAGTTTTATAGAATGAAACAAGCGCAATTGCTTCGTAATTACGTACAAATGTTTTTTTATTTGTTTTGAAAATAGAATAAGCTCAATAGAAATAAGAAAACTCGTGATACATGTTTCTGAGGAATTCTAAGTGATTTCCTAAATGAACGAGCGTATCATATCATTTGTTTATAGAAAAATAATTAAGGTTGAATAATTTGTTGTATTATTTTCACAAAAAGTGTTACGACTCTGGGTCTTCAAATAAGTAACAGAAATAAAGTGAAACCAACCATTCCAGTAAACTCAACGAATAAGTTACACAGCAGAAATATAAGAAAAACACAGTGCATTGTGAATTAAATCTTAAATAATCAAGATGTCATATCACAAGTCCATCAGGATAGAATGATCTGAATGCATTCCGATAGTCCTAAATGTCCTTATTTGCCACAGTGATGTAAACCATAGTGTCTTTGAATTAATCCTCAGAAACCTAATTTACTAGTGTGTATTAATCAAAACAGTGAATGGTCATTTTAGCAATTCCAATAAATTACTTAAATAACTCCCTTCCAATTATAACTAAAAACAAATGCAAATTCTAATAATAGATTTTGGAAAGCTGATATTAAACAGGAATAAAACATGAACCAATGCCTGTTTAGAAAGTCCCAGCTAATACAGACACAATAGAAGGTTCTGGATTCCTTAGATGTACTTTTTTTTTACTTCTGAAGATATGCACTCAGTACAGATATACATAACAAACGTCTGAATTCGGATTGGCAAAACATATAACAAGTGCTCAACAGTAAAACATATAGCCATCCCAAAAGAGTCATTTAGCTCTGCAAACAACGTATTGTGCTAGCGTGGGGATATCTTCAGATCACGGAATGAAATAATTAAACAATTACAAGTCATTGTTTCGCGGAATAAAACAATGTTCCAATTCAATATAAGCCTAAGTTATAAATCATTTTATTAGAAAGCAGAATGGGAATAAAGCCATTATGGATAATCCTTACCTAAAAATTCATTCGCAGCATTCTTGGATGGAGAAAATAAATATCGTATTATCCATGTTCTAGTGTGACACTGGCTGGCAGAGTGGTCTAAGGAGCTCGACTGACTGTAAAAACCACTAGCACATCTCACCTCTGTCCGTGTAAGTTCCAGTCTCAACTCATCCAACGTGGGTCAGTGAAAAAGCTTGCCAGTATTTTCCCGTGAGTTGTGGTTCTACCCGAGTTCCTCCTTCACCAAATATACTGGCCGCCATGTATAGCTTATAATGTGCTGCAAAATGACGTTAAACCCTACAAGATCACCCATGAGTAATCTTACATAAACGGATTTCTGGCCCTAAACCATAGTTTGTATTTGCTGACAACATGATTTTTCCCTCCTCATTTGCCCCTTCCCAATGTTAGTCTAAACAAAATAACAACAATTTTGCTGAGACAACAAAATTTATTTTATTATTCGATTATCAACTCGAGGACATGTAATTAATCATCATTGTCATCAAATACAATATCCAGATCCCCCTACTTATATAAGACTACTCATATATTTCACACAAAATTGTTAGATAATATTATACGATATTTCACATAAAATAGCTGGAGAATACTATATTTCACACAAAATTTTATTATGTAGTTTTTAGTAATTTATGTCTGATATTTCACACAAAATTGCTAGATTGACTGATGCAGCCAATCTAAAAACTACCTTCCTAAAATCAACATCACATTTTTTATATCCCAACGCGAATGTATTAATCCCATCTGAACAATATTGTTTATCATCGAAAATGCAAAGAACGATTTTTTTATGATATCAGTCTCAATTTTGTGACAATTAGATTTTATGGACGTTATTTCGACATTACCACTAAACTCATCTAACACCAACTTAAAATTATAAATCCTATTACCTTACCTACCACATTTCTTTTTATTAAATTGGCTCATTTCGTGACCTTATTATCAAATCATTTTAATTAATTTATTTTACTACGAAATTCAATTAACTCCGTTATAATTTTCATTAAAACTTCATCTTTAAACTCTCCTGTTACTTTGCTTACTGTCATCGCAGTGATATCCGATATTCGTTGGATTTTCTGAATGATGAAACTGATCCCGGTGTTTGTAAAATTCTCTTTAAATACGATCAGATTCTATCTTGTACATGAGCGAGTCAGTGTCAGTCAATAGCAACTCTTCATTAGGCCACTCAAACTTAACAAAACTGTTATGAAAGTCGTACATCAACCATTTTAATATTTCAAGTAGTGCTATACCAACATAAATTGGTTTATTCATCATCAAGTTTGCTTTTCTCTTATGTATCGCGACAAGATTTTATCTTTATTAACAATTAAAATATTGACTCGCTTTCGTATATTTTCCATGATCTTTCTGAAGACACTATTGTTCACGAGCTTAAAGAAGCTTTTTCGAACTCTGTGGTTGCGTGGTGGTTGGCTTCCATTAGTCTCGAGAGACGATGGAAATGCACCCATGAAAGTTGTCCTAGTTTGTAGCTGTGCAGCGTCTTCTGTGACTATAAAGTCCCACACGGGAGTCGCAATCCTTGCTGCAGTTGCTACACTTGAAGTATGAATCAGGTCTTGGTTAGAACTTCATCCTCTTCCTCAGAGATCTTTTCTCAGCAGCGAGCTGTCGTAACTTTCCCTCGCTGGCTTTCAAACCTGTGTACAGAGCATGTCGCCAACTGGACTTGTCGAGGGCAAGCTCTTTCCAGGTGTTGACCTCTATTCCAAGAGCTTTCATATCCTGCTTGCAGACATCCTTGAAGCGAAGATGTGGCGATCCTATTGATCTTCTGCCTGAGGCAAGCTTAGAGTAGAGAAGGTCTTTGGGGATCCCTCCTTCATCCATTTGGTGCACATGGCCCAGCCATCTGATGCGACGTTGGCGGAGGAGTATGACCATGCTGAGAATTTTGTCCTGTTGAAGCACCTCGTTGTTTTTCACACGATCGCTCCAGGTGATCCAGAGTATGCGACGGAGACAACGCATGTGAAAGGCACTCAGTCGTTTCTCCTGAGAGGCGTACAGGGTCCAAGTTTCGCTGGCATACAGAAGAGTGCTAAGCACGCCGGCACGGTACACGGAGATCTTAGTGTTTAATGTCAGCTTGCACTTGTTCCACACTCTCTTCGACATTCTAGAGAGAGTTGTTGACGCCTTTCCAATCCGCTTGTTGAGCTCGGCATCGAATGAGAGGTTGTTGGTGATGGTAGAGCCAAGGTAAGTGAACTCACTGACTACTTCTAGTTTGTAGTTGTTAATGGTTATGCTGGGAGGGTCTGCGTCCTGAGCCATCACGTTGGTTTTCTTTAGGCTGATGATCAACCCGAATTCATCACATGCTTTAGCAAAGCGGTCCATCAGGCGTTGTAGTGCAGCTTCTGTGTGAGTGACTATAGCAGCATCATCTGCAAAGAGCATGACCCTAATGGTTGCTTTCCTTACTTTGCTCATTGCCTTCAGTCGTGCCAGATTGAACAGTCTGCCGTCTGAACGCGTGTGCAGGTAGATCCCTTCTGTGGACGTCCCAAAGGCGTACTTAAGCAGGGACGTCCCAAAGGCGTACTTAAGCCTTGTTTCACTCCACTGTGGATATTGAATGGTTTGAACGATGAGCCATCATACTGCACTGTGCCTTTCGTGTCTTCATGGAAGGACTGGACCATGACTTAACAGCTTTGGAGGGCATCCAATCTTCGTCAGGATTTTGAAGAGTCCGTCTCTGCTGACCAGATCGAATGCTTTGGTGAGATCTATAAAAGCCAGGAAGAGGGGTCTGTGTTGTTCCCTGCATTTCTTCTGCAGTTGTCTGATGGAGAAGATCATGTCGATTGTGGACCTCTCTGCGCGGAACCCACACTGAGACTCTGGATACACTCTGTCGGCAAGCGTCTACAGCCTGTTCAGGATGACTCTAACGAAGACTTTACCCACGATGCTGAGAAGTGATATGCCCCTGTAGTTGTTGCAGTCACTTCTGTCGCCCTTGTTCTTATACAGGGTTATGATGTTGGCGTCTCTCTTGTCCTGAGGCACTGCACCTTCATCTCAGCACTGGCAGAGAAGATCATAAAGGTGTGTGAACAGCACACTGCCGCAACATTTGATGACTTCTGCTGGGATGCCATCCTTTCCTGTGGCTTTACCTGTGGTCAGTTTCTCTAATGCCAGCTTTAGTTCTGTCTCAGTAGGTTTCTCATCCAGTTTGGTCAAACAAGGGATGTTTTCAATGGCGTTGAGGGTATTGTTGGTCACGTTATTCTCTCTGGAATACAGTTCGGAATAGTACTCCACTCAGCGCTTCATCTGTTTGCCCTTATCATGAATATCTCCTGCAGAAGACTTCAGTGGAGCTATCACTTTCTTCGTTGGACCCATTGCTTTCTTTATGCCATTATACATGCCTCTGATGTTTCCGTTGTCTACTGCTGACTGGATGCTCTGACAGCGTAGAAGCCAGTATTCATTAGCTCATTGCCGTGCTAACCTCTGCACTTTGCTTCTGGTAGACCTATATGCATGTAGTGTCCTCTCTGTGGTTGCAATTGCACTTAATTTAGCATTAGAGTCGGCAGAATATTTCATGCAACGCGACTGATTAAGCATTAACAAAAGATGAACTTTCCTTAGTACCAGATCTTAATCAAGTGTCTGTTTTAGATTTTTAAAATGCAAAGTATTTATCCGTTTGACAAGACGATTGGGAACTAGGTTCTGAACAACTGAATTGCTTCTAGCTCTAGATGAATAATTGCGTTACTACTCTGATAACAACTATAGTCGACCAACATTGATTCAGGAAAATATGGATAGCCGTTATGAGCGTCATGTATTTTCACTGGGTAACCAAGACCAGCCTCAACAAAACAGCCAATATAATCTGTTACAATTTATCCGTGTCTTTGAAAAACTAATTCAGACTCATCCAATGAAATCCCACATCTTTTCGACATGACCACTAAACTCATCTTACGCCAAGGGTAGGGTTGCAGAGAATGATTATTAGCAAACTATGAAAAACGACGGCAATGTCTTATCGTATTCGCTCATGAACTTACTATTAGCTTTCGCATTTTTTTAACGCTTATTCCACTTTTGGTCCACGTTGGATGAAAGAAAACATGTCAGGATCCGTCAGGATTTCCAGTTTTATTTTGCTATGTTTGAATAATCCCAATACTGAGTAATACTAGGCTGTGTCAAGTCCGTAGTTATCAGCGCTGACATCTCTAAAATATTAAGATATATCTGCTATTAACAAAACCTCTGTGATCATATAAATGTTATGATAATCAACGAAAGATTTACAATCGAATTCATTCCAAATTTGCATAGCGTAAGATTAATCTTCAGCGCTGACACTTTCAAGCTTTAATCAAAAATCGGGTAAATTTGTTTCATCACATCTACCCCTGTCCTCAAGATATTATTGTGAAAAGATGTCTTTTCTTTTAAGTAGACTGGCTTTGTCACCTAAATGATCAATCAAATTAGCAAACTTTCCACGTCCTTTCACGAGTCCATCTAACGATGCCGTCATAAACTGGAGACTATCAAATTTTCAAGTGTCAATGACATACTTTCTGTTTTATTTGGGATGCATTAGATTTTATCGTTGTTATTGATTTTTAGGCGGTTTATTATATCTTTGATGCCGAATGCTTCTAGGATAATATGAGAATCGTATCCACGAAAATTATGTGCAACAACAGGAACAAAATCTAGTACGGTATATTTAAGATTGCTGGACTGCGATACTCACCCGTAATAGGACAACGATATTTTACTCAATCCTTGTCAAGTTCAGACGTAAACGTTTTCTCGCAGATGTTATAAGTTATTACTGAATTAAATTCAGCTTCCTGTTTTACGGTTAAAGATTTCATTTTCGTTATCCTGCCGAGCAAATCAAGATGGCATCAATGCAAGTTTTCAACAACCACAGAGCAGTATTTTCTCTTCGATAACATTTAACAGGTTTTAATAAACATTTATCAGCTGTGCATACAACTTTGTATGCGACCAAACAAAGAAACATGGTCTTGTACTTTTCATGTTGAAAATTTGTCATGGTTATTTTCTGCTCCCAGCACAGCAAGCAAAATAGACTCAAAATCGTTGAATATTCTAAAAAGAATTTTCATTTTGTGTTTGTAAAATGTCAACTCTAATATATTTTCATCTTTACCTGTCGTAGATATTCGTTGTACGTTAAAACAATACTTGAGATGTGGATCTAATACCTGCTTAGACTTACAGCCGTGCAAGTATCTGAGGCAGAAATATTTATTTTCGTTGTGTTTGTGATACTGCCCACAGACTAATCCGTTCAAGTTTTTATCTATACGTAATAACGTTTAAAGAACAGCAAATTTATTGTTGACTTTTTGAAACTCGCGCGATATGATGCGGGTCGGTCGCTGACATATCTCGGATAAACCTTTTGTGTATCATCATCAACTCCAAAATCATTAATACCACCTGGCAAAGTAAAATGTCCTCAGACTTTGGGTTCTGATACTCAGAAACAGGAAATACAATTCCGCTAAACTTTAGACTGCTAGAATGACAGATTTAAATTTGATACACTGTCGGCGTGCTTATGTACCGGAAACAACGCCGATAACAACGACCACTGGAAACATTTGTGATCGTTCGTCTAGACATCGATACAACATTTCAGGTTTTTAGTTATAGTTGGCACATTAATATATGAGCTGACTTGAAGAGAATCGTATTTCATTGTGTGACATAAAGTTTCGTTTATGGAATCGAATCTCCAATCCAATCCGGAAGTTGTGTATTCTTTTATTTTTCTGTATCTCTTGAAATATATCTTCTGACAATGATATCAGATTTGTTCCAATCAAATCTTGGCAGGATAGCGATGTAATGTAAAGATCAGCAAGTTCTTTGAATTGATGTTGAGACGATTTTATCTGATCAGCTTGTCGATCTAATGTTATATTCATGTTTGAAAAATGAAAGCAAAATTGTCCAATAACCTCAAGACCCTTGTGCGTTGCATGCTAAGATTTTAGAGTTGGTTAGAGTAGACGAAATAGATTTGTAGGTAAGAAATGTAAAAGTTAATTATCAAATCTTTAGCTGTTATCAAATCCTTCAAATGCTGTTGCAATTTGTTGGCCAATATTAGTCACGGAAACCCTAGTTTTTCTATATCCTCAAGTTTTAACATCATATAATATTGTGATTTTTATTTCTGCAATAGTGATATACGAATTGCTAATTAGAGACTTGAAAAAAGGATAGTATACGATGACAAATTTATACCAGCAATCTATCATAATCAATAGTCTTGTAAGATGCCAGGAAATATTCTGGTGTCATCCAAAATATAATTTTATGTCCGGCAATAAACATGGAGTTTTTGTTAATCTTAAAACGAACGCTTCGTTCGGGATTATAACAGTAGCTGGTTATAAGATAAAAGTAAAGACCATCGATGACGTAAAGTACACAGACATATTCATGCACGATTTCATTAGGACGCTGTTCAATGATTATATTCCAGCTAGAATAAAAGTGTATCATGTCAATGATCAGGTCACCGACAATAACAATAAAAAATTTGTCTTTGATAGAGGAATTAAACAAAATATGATTTACGATTTGTATGAGGCTAACAGAGGAAGATTTGTAAGAAACATACAAACAAGAAAAGGTATTGATAATGTTGATAAAGACGGTTATTTTTGGGGTAATGGTACTAGAAGCTGCGACTGATCAAATTTTATATAAATCACAGGGATTTGTTTTTGAAGTTTATCATGATCTGATTCCAGGTAGCGTAGTTATCGATCATAAAAACGGAATTTAAAACGGTTATCATCTCGAAAATCTTGATCTTGTGTCATATTTTTCAAATGTTTTCGTTAGTAAAATTCTAATACTATCATCAATGTTAAACTTGTGTCTGTGATACATGTTCTCGTTTGCAAAATTTGGATTCATATAGCGTCGTTCGGTAACATACATGTCGTACTGTGTTTACTTTTATTGTAATTTGTTATAATCGCTGGGAGATCATCAGTATATATGTTGGTGCTGTTTGATGTAAGCCGCTTTTAGATCTTTTCTTTTATTGCACGAATTATGCGTTCAACAACAACACTCTTTCCTTCGTTATAGGAACATTTTTTAATATCGTTTTGTTTTAGAAACTGATCGAACCGCTTATTAAAAAACTATCATTCATGGTCGATCCAGAATTTATTTGGTTTTCGCTCCGTCTTTTCAATAATATCTTTCATCGCATTTCTTATCGTCGATCCAGTTTTATAAGCAATATGAGTACTAAATGAATATTTGCTAGACATCAATGACGTTAAACAGATACCGTTTGTCATCGTTATGCTGTGCAATGTTCTGCATATCTGCAAGATCTATCGCTCAGATATTATCAACTGCGTTTGAGACGACCTTCCGTCAAAGAAATATTTTCGTTTAGGTCCGTCAAGCTCGTGTGCTAGCTGATTTAACGCATGCTTGCCAGGTATCCCAACGCCAAGTTTTTATTTTGCTCCAATGATACCTTGTACTAGCTTTCTGTCAAATCGTTCTCGCATATTATCCGGTTTCATATCTCGTAGTTTGTCAAGTATTACCTGATCGCATCCTAGTTATTTCGACGTAATCACGGTAACAAATATGACGTAACGCAATTGCATCAACTGCATTAAAGGGTTCTTGTCCCGGTAACGGATTATCATCTTCATCGATTTGCTGACCACGTAGATTCCATGGATACTTATGTCCTGGCAAATGTTCAAGCTCCCTTTGGTTTGGTAATTTGCCAATAATTTTATGTATATGTAATCCTGATTCGATATGATTGCAATGCTGGCAATATTTTGTTCCAGACACAGATCTTTCTTCACATTATTGCAATTACATTTCATTTATTTCAATAACTTACTAAAATAGTTTTTTTATCGTCGGACGTTCTTTTCTGAGTGTTAGCACTCTGGGTTTGTATTGCACAACCATCAGTGATTGTATCACCGGATTTATTTTGTTTAGAAACATACTCGTTTGCCTTATAAATACATTGCAGATACTATTTAACATTTGTATGTTGTTCTCCGTTGTTTCATTGGTGATTGGTTCTGCGTTTGAGACAGAATGTTTTCATTTTTATACCTTATGTCAGAGAAAATTAATATTAAGATCGTTTGCGATTCAAGTACCGCATTACGATCATTGCTGACACAAGTCAAAGGGTCATATTGCAGAATAAACTTTGAGAAATAAACATAAGAAAATATTAACACATCACTCATTACGATATGGAGGCTTAACATTAACGAAGGCATCTCTTATTGCAGCTGCAACAATAGCTCCACCAGCTTAATCTGCTGTAAGTGCTCCTACGGTATGTTGTGCTACTGCATTAGCGCCACTTGGTGCTACAATAAGTCCATTAGTACCGGTTTTAAACTCATTTGAAGTAACATCTCCAGTTCCGGTATCTTTGAATCATAGCATATTTGTTGCAACAGCATCTTTAATAAGCATCGCTCAACGACACATTGTTAAGAATAGCGTTTGTTATCGGTTAGTGCGTATAAATATCTTCTACCGATTGATTGGCGAGTTGATATCTAACGCTTTAAAAAAACAAACTTCATCCGTTGTTTACCAGTAATATATCAACACCAGCAGAAATTTCTACTGGAGGATTAGCTGCTGTCATTATACCTCCATTTACTTCAAGAATGGCTTTATGAGGGAAAAACACATTTCCATCTCGAGTATTAAATGATCTGATTCCCATCTTGTTGGGCTCATTGGAGTTCTCGTCAAGATATTTAATTTACCCGAAGTCCGTTTCAAAGTCATTTACGGTGATCTCATCGGCAAGGTGAAACTAATTTTTATAGATATCTCAATTGTAATCGCCCAACAAAACCGTGATTATTTTATAACCACTTAACTCTTAGTAACATCAAGCCGAGTACTAACACACCGAGGTTTAGCTCGTATGTTGAACTGTCTAATAATATTTTCTCCTGACAGAGACAATAAATAAAAGAATAGATCCAAAATATGAATATAGGAACGTTTTTTATAATAAAATGTTAAATCATTTTCTAGCTTATCTCCGAGGTATAGAGTTTATTATGCTAGATCTCATACAGGAACTACGAGTCAAAGACGATTTTATTGTTGATATTATATAAAATAGAATTGTAAAATATGAGAAACATTATTCGGTAAATTTTGTGTGAAATATGAAATAGAATTTAAGATATTACAGTGGAAGAGACCACGTTAAAGATGAAGAGAATTCTCCTCTATGGTAAGTTTATGAAAATTGTTTTTTAACAAAGATAAGTATAGCACGTGCTTCAAAAAGAGAAACAAGATAACGTTGTCTCTGGTTTGTAATGATTATTCTGAATATTTGTTTGTATAAACTTGCTATGTCACAAAAGAACGAAAACTATTGACAATCTTTATAATCCAATATCGTGAAATAAATACACAAAAAATACAGTAAATGATGAGCTAAAAATGTTACGTGAATGTTTTCTCATGGAAACTTAATCAAAATGTTAGATACTAATTCTCTTATCAGCGGTAAAATAAGTATGCACTTGTTCTGTATCATGAAAACGTAAGGACGTTAAAAATATCTCGAGAAATCTCTAGCAATTTTGTGTGAGATATCAGATATAATAATTGCTAGTAATTACATAGTAAACTTTTGTGTGAAATATATAAGTATTGGACTATGCATAATGTTTCTGGATCAAACACTATTTTCTTTGATGATAACGACGATCCAATAACACGAAATACATTTTGTTTGTTTTCATATTTGTTTAGACTAATTTGAGGATGGCCATGGAAGGTGTAGGGGGGAATTACATTTTCGTCCAATACAAATAGAATTTTGGGCCAGAAATCTCTTATAGTCAACTACTTCCATGTTTCAGTATCAAATTTCATGTGCCATTGATGCCATGTTGAACTGTTATACTTATCCTTCTTTCGGGCCGCATCCAAAACAAATCACTCTGGACTTCATCATCGTTTGTGTATTGGCTTTAATAAAACTATACAATCCAGTTTCACGAAAGATAAGTAAACCAAACGTACGGAATCAGACTTCAGCTTAAGAAACTTCATACTGCATCTGAAAATTTAAACGTCTTTCAAGTGGAGGGGGTATCTAAGAATATCGGTTCTACAATATCTTTTTTCTTCTTCTGGTCTCAACACTTGCCGAATTTCTCACCTTTCGGGTTTGTGCTTCATGGACTCATCAGGATTCATCGAAAGATGCTAATAAAACCTTTGAAACTCGTGTATGATTGCTATAAGTAAAATGTTGGTCTTTGAAGAAAACTTTCAAGTCTTTCATTTATCATCATGGACCAACTAAATACTGCTAGCAGAGCATTACTTTGACAGTATATTGGTGCCAACCTGCAAGTTTGGTGTCTTGAACACAAAATGACTTCTCCATTTTCATGAGATATAAATTGCCCTGTTGTATCGTTGTGACGTAAAACACCGACCCACATAAAAATTTGAAACCTATCGTTTGAGAAAAAGTATTCACTAGTGAAAACCTCAAAATATTTGTTAAGACACTATTGTTTAAAATTTGATTGTGAATAAATTAATGATTTGAAATGAATGAGATTGAACACGTACAACAAACATTATTGTATAACAATGTAGCAAGAATTAAAACTAGTGTCTAATCAAAGAATTGATTCAGAATCGTGAGAAACTCAAAACGTTGACCCGAAAAGTTAGACATTTTACATTTTGCTAAAAATAAAGTCATTCTCTCAAGAAAACAAATACACACACACACAAAATTAAAGAAAATAAGACCAACCAAAAACCACTCTCCTGCTATTCCACTGATCAGTGTTTTTATCACTCAAAGTTCTCTGCATTTAAGTTCTTGAACTGCCATATACAGAACTACCCAAAGCTCAGTTATTACCATGAAAGCAGGTCAT
This sequence comes from Potamilus streckersoni, assembly GCA_016746295.1. Classification (NCBI taxonomy): domain Eukaryota; kingdom Metazoa; phylum Mollusca; class Bivalvia; order Unionida; family Unionidae; genus Potamilus; species Potamilus streckersoni. The sequence continues at coordinate 91,523 of JAEAOA010000965.1, read as the reverse complement.
CTTTGCCATGCTCTTGCTTTGTTATCCTCAGATATTTTAGTGGTGAGTAGATTGGAGAGTTGTGTGATGATGATGATGATGATGATGATGATGACGACGACGACGACGACGATGATGATGATTGTTATTATTATTATTATTATTATTATTATTATTATTATTATTATTATTATTATTATTATTGTTGTTATTGTTTTTATTCTTGTTATTATTATTATTATTATTATTATTATTATTATTATTATTATTATTATTATTATTAGTATTATTATTAGTATTATTATCATTATCATTATTATTATTATCATTATTATTATTATTATTGAGTAGCTTAATTAATTGCTTGATGTATGATTTTCAGCAGTCTTAACACTGACCATTGGTAATAGTAATTATGACGTCCCCACGCCATAGCTTCCTGGAATCATCGCGGGAGAAGGATTTTCGCGGCAGATAGGATGAATCACTAGGAAAGAACAAATCTTTCAATTTCAATTACATATATAGCTGTTAGCCATCGTTAAACATTCAGAAGTGTTGTCATTTCTGATAATAGTTGGAACTGGCTCAGCAGAAAAATAATGGCCCAAAATTTATATTTACAGTTCTCACGTTTTATCTGACATTGCTGTAATTACGTTGCAATACATTTTAGATGAGTCTCACGTTGCATCAAGAATCCTGGTGCCCGAAATCAATAACTTAAGATTGTTATTAAAATTTAATATTAAAATCTTGCAAGTTAACGATGCTACTACAGTTCATATCCATTCACAAGAGAATAGTTTATCGATTTATCAAAATAATCGTTTCTGACATAGGCGTCACACAATAACGTAATGCCAACACGAAGTGTTCAATTATTTTCGAAATTTAAGAAGAATACATTGAGAACCGGTGTAATTCTACGTGGAAAACAAACACATGATTACATAGTTACACGAACCTAACATGAGATGTTGGGACTAAGAGAAAGAAATTCATTGGATTGATTACAATCGATATTCACAATCGATGATTTGTATTTTATTTGTATTTTATCACTGAGAATGATGGGCAGAACAGCTTGTGACGTCTTACGATATAATATTAAACACAAATTTATAAATTTGAAGGGTGGGGTCTATCATAATAATACGTACTAACGACGGTAATGGTCCCTACAACGAAAAAAGTTTACTTATTGTGATGAGATACATTCGACCGCAAAAAGTTGGCGCTTGCCTTTAAATCCATAAAAATGACTTTTACAGTTGTAGCTTGTCTTAAAATCCGCAAAAATGACTATTTTAAATTTGCCAATTTGAAACAGAATCTTCTTTCTTTTTGTGGCAACTGTATTGAGTCTTTTTAATTTACTGTTCATTATTGTTTGAATAAGATATATTTAATGAATATGTGTGCTACGAACTTACGACTTCAAAGGACTTACGAATTGGGGTGGGTGGGGTGGAGGTGGGGTGGGGTGGGTGTGAGAGACTGGGGAATTTATCAGTTTATTGTTGAAATCAACGACTAATAAATGGCTCACTAAGATCAAAGCAGAGCGTGGGATTCCAGGTGTCTTGAACCTTTATCTTCGGACATTATTGTTAATCAAATTCCTAGGGGACTGTGACTTATAATATATTTATGCTACGAATTAACAGTCGATATATATATATATATATATATATATATATATATATATATATATATATATATATATATATATATATATATATATATATATATATATATATATATATATATATATATATATATATATATATATATACCAGACAGAACAGGGAGTGCTATCCCTGGATTCTGTAGTAGAATCTTGATAATAGTGGGCAGAATTATTTACTTATTTACTTAGTCGTCATGCTAGTGTGACTGCTAAGCACGAGCTTATATAACACCGACTCATTGCCATCATATTTGTTGGTGCGTGCTTAGTCGGGACGGTATATGGGCTGGTGTGTGCAGGCAAGGCGATGGGTGCCATTTACCCGCGGACTTGGCTTCGAAACTCCGTAGAGCACGAATTTAATTTCTCTAACCTGTATGATAGTATTGTTAATAATAAAATAATAATAAGTAAGTTAATAAATAAAGAATATCCATTGTTTGATAAGTTTACAAATCCATGTACGAATATTTATCAAGATAAATGTTAAGATACATCCCTCTTCATTTTTTCTCGAAATGCATTATAACTTTTTTGCAACAATACTGTTTATTCATCACAATTTTGAAGTCAATGTGATCCTTACATTAAATAGTTATTACGTACTTCTGAGATAAGGGCCGGTATAATTATACTAAAGACTAAGAAAAATGGTTCTAAAAGCTCTCTCGCTAGGCGCTCAGAAATAAGAGGTTATTGTTAGAACTGGGCGGTCTGGTGTCAGGATAATGTGACTTGGTGGGTCATGATGCTTCGTGTCTGCGGCATGATTGTGATTGCCCGGTCTAGACGACATTTTGAACTGCTACACCCCAGACATCGTAGCGATATGATCAAAAACATTGTCAAAGCTGCATTAAAAATCCAAATCTCTCTCTCTCTCTCTCTCTCTCTCTCTCTCTCTCTCTCTCTCTCTCTCTCTCTCTCTCTCTCTCTCTCTCTCTCTCTCTCTCTCTCTCTCTCTCTCTCTCTCTCTCACACACACACACACACACACACACTCACACACCCACACACACACACACACACACTGATACCATGCGGAAGAGATAGAATGTTGGATTAACACTATGCTATTTGCATGTACTGTGACGGAAATTTCTTTACATGTCATAATTATGGAATCAACGCCCTATCTGATGCAGACAGTTGATAGAAATGGATGATCTCATGAGCTCGAAAAAAGAACCTGAACTAAACAAAAAAATACACTTATTTTAGCAGTTATTAAAATATGGTCAATGATTTGTGTCCGCCCCTAAAAATAGGTTCCCTTAAAAAGGTCATCGGTGAATACCTGTTTATGGTGAGGAATACCCGAATTATGGATACATCAACGGACATCTATGACATGGCATGCGCACTTTTATCTTTTTATGAACTATCGATTCGTCAAAAATGTGTCAACATTTCCCCCGAAAATCGCTTAATAATTCTCCTCTCTAGTTGCTGATTATTTTCTTTAGACATTGTCTTTTCAGTGGGTGACATTGATGTTTGGCTAAGCGTTTTTTTTTTTTTTTTGTTTTTTTTTTTTTGAATGACGAGTCTGTCATTTTCTTTTCATTTTCCTTTCTGGATAGGAGAACGAAAATAGTGGTATTCGTGTGTACGTCTTGGAGTGGGTATCTTTGGGCATTCAGGAGCCCAAACACATCTATTCCCATCATTTCTCCAGGTCTTTCATACTGGAATACGTCACCACTGGTTGTCGGTTCGTTAAATGTGAACAACACGAAAGATAAAAATACATAAAATCCAAATGGTTAAGTACATGGATAAAATACACATCAAAACAAAGTGAAACATAAAAAGATTCTCTACAACAGTTTTGGTGATGAAGGTGTGATGTAGAGATAGTTTTTAATGTTCTTAGAGTCTCTATATTTGGCACAGTCACACAGGGGACCTCTCGAAATGGCCTTTAGGGGATGTCGATGACAGTCCTCTCCTGAAGGTGTTTATATTCTTCGGTGACGGGTTCGTCGTCTTCTGGAACTGTAGTTAACATAGGTCTGAAAGTTACCTTTTTACTGAGCATTTTAAAGTCAATTTTACCTTTCAATGCATAACACAAATCTTGGGCAATGTAAGCAAGTTCTTTTGCCCAAGGCTCGAAACCCCAACTTTTCCAGTCACTTACATCTTTCCAGTCACAAACTATACACAGAGCTTGATAATCGTACGGAATAGTTAAAATTTTACAAAGAAACCTTTCTTCAAACAATGGTCGAAACATTTGTATTTTGACAACCTGTCGGTAAATACGTTCTCTCAACTTCGAAGAGAAACTACGAATCTTCTCTTATAAGGTATCGATCTAGAGATTACTGGAGTCTCACTAAAGGTAGGGGTAGTGACATTGCGGAGACCATCGAGCATGTTCCAGATAAGCAGATTCTTTATGTTCCCACTGGCGAAGTGATTCACCGCAACTGAAGCACATGACATTATCACCTTCACCCAAATAGATAAATCCGGCTCTGGCTAATTCTTTGGTGGATGGTCCTAATTGATAATTAGACTATTTATCGTGGAAAGTTTGGAAACGATTTTCAAATTTGCTGTATTCAGGCAATCGCACAGGTAAATCATATTCTTCTTTCAAGGGTTCATTTTGACGAGAGTACGGTGAAATCCTTTGTAGTTTGCCCAGGGTTGGATGACATCCGTAGGTTGGTAGCCACATGGAATAGCTATAGAAGGGTAATGACAGTGCATAGACCATCGGGTATGTTCCAGGATAGCCGAATTTTTATAGATACATCGTTCCATACGCAATCCCAGACCACACTTCAAACACCGTTCCTCATTTCCCACTCCAGTGTCAGGTCCAAAGTAGACAAATCCTGTTCTAGCTAAAACATTTTGCTTCGATCCTGTAGTTTAAGTATGTGTGTGTGTGTGTGCGTGTGTGTGTGTGCGTGTGTGTGTTAATAAATCAGTTCTGTATAAATCTTTTTATTTCATCTTTATTTCATTAAATGTAATTATTGATATGATTATATTGATATCTGTCTAATATTGTGTTGAAAAACATCGTGTTTATTTGTGTCGTAAATGTGACTCATGTGCGCACGTGCTGTGTATGATGGCAACTTCATTACAAGTAAACATTCAAGAATAGCTATGAAAACGATTGGCTGATACTTGGTCAGGCTTTCCTAATGTCTAGTTGTATTGCGAAATCGCACGTGTCCTACATGCGCGTGCAATTTAAACGACGTATTAGCTTCATTTATTTGCTGTAGTATTTTGTGAGACGTTCATTCACAATCAGAGTCGGTGTTTATTGTAACATCTTAGAGTTACACAACTTCTAATACCTTAAAAAGGTATTTTGTGCAAGAAGAAGTTCTCTTCGTATGTCTACATAGAACATGTATCTTGTTAGTGAAGCTAATTTTACTTCGTGTTTCTGAATAATTATTTTTCTGGAGAACAACATTACTGGTTTGGACAAAGACATTTTCCGAAAATATTCTAAATTGGAACGGAACAATACAAACCGTGTTTTACTGTGTGAATTCTGGATTTCTGTGAGCCTTCATCTGACGTCATCATCCGCTATTTATGACCAAAACTGAACTTCAGACTGTGTTTAGAACTTTCTACAGGACTTATGTTTATCTTTAGAACAAACAATTTGGATTATTTCCGTAAACCGTCAGTCTCGTTTTACATATTTACACTTTTTCATGTTTTCTAGGAAAATAAATTATATTTTTAACATTTACAAAGCTTGTTGTCTCCACTCTCTTTTATGTTACTTTGAACGAGCCGATACGCAACAATTTTCATCAATTAATCCTTCCATTGTTGAAACGTTTCCAAGCGACTGGCACCATTACAATAGTCAAAAAGACAGGAAAATGATATGACTTGAACTTGCAGTTCTCAGTGGCTCTTTCACTCGATTCCTGCTGTGGTAAAGTTATCCTTATTGTTGGTGGCTATCGTCTTGCAACCATTGTTTATACCATATCCGTACGGTAACTGAAGTGATTTGGAAGTCGTTCTCGCTTCTGGTACACGATCTGATGGACTTTCTCCAAGGTCGACTGACGATTTGATATGTGGCTAAATGTACAATCTTGTAAGATTGGTAGGTGCTTACTTTAAAATATAGATCCTCTCCAGACTGCAAGGCTTCTTTCAGCACGTTATAAAGTTCACCACGTGACTGGCGCGATAATTGAGTCAATCCTTTCACTTTACACTCAGTGTTCACTTCTTCTTGTGGGTCACTATTCGCAGCTGTAATGTTTGAAACCGCCACTAGCAAAACTTTGAATCTTCTCGTCGGGGTGCTTGTCTGTCATCTTCATAAACGGTCTCTCTCGATGTTAGGGTGACCCTGACTCAGATGATATATGTAGATGTAACAGTTCATGTCGAAATAGAGCACGCGATCTCCTAACTAGTGTAAAGCTTTTTACAATTTTAGGCGAGCATGGGCTATCACGTATGATGACAATTCCAAATTCGTCGGCCTCTACAAAGACCAGTTCTTTATAATTGAATAAGATCAAGTTCTTGCGAACGACGTCCACGTGTTTCATGTATTTGGTTTTGTAGTGAATCATCTGGAAGTATTGGGAAAGTTCTGTCATATATTATATATTGGGTAAACACGGTCGTTGTGCCTTTTTGCCCCACAAACAATTTAACATCACCTTGGCAAACGATCGCCTTTATTCGGCTTTCTCCACGTTGTCTAGAGTGATGCCTTCCTGCTCCCAGTATTTCTCTTTGAATTTCTGAATTTCTTTTGAAGTCTGGCATCAGGAATGATAGCAACTAGCTTCTTGTTTCAGTTTCAAAAAGACGTCAACGTAGTATGAGAAAATGCCTTTCTGAGTCTCGTCACCCTTGTGGTATTTTTCTGTCTTGGAAACGTGATACGTTTTGTACACTTCTAACAACTGGTACACTTCTAACAATTGGTATCCCACGACCAAAGCATTAAACAATTCAACTTTGGCCCATGTTAATGTGTGTTCTTGTGTGTGTTGACGAGGTCGTTCTTCGTTGCACTTTTCGGCACAAGGGAAACATCAGTTTTCCTTAGCAATCGGGAGGCAAACGGAACGGTACAAGTTCGTGAGAGGCAAGACTTTGCATTTAATCAATCCTTCGTATTGTCGAATGTTGTCCAGGTGGAATTGTTTTGTCAGCAATTGTGTGTGCCCTACGTGAAAGCGACAATATTTGCACATGTAAAGATTCAGCGAACATATGTCATAGTTTTTTAATTCTTCTACTTTCTCCTCGTCGGCTTGGTAGAGCAAAGAAGTGACATTCATCCGTCCTCTGTGCATACTGTCCGTAAATTCAGTGGTTCCACCCACTTGTAACTTTTCTCGATGCGTATAAACTCTGGATCGATTTTCATACGGCTATCGTACCCGTTTTCCCACACTTCCTCTGCTTGGTATTCTTGTTGTTATAATTTCGCCAATAACAAATGGCCTGGCACAAGTCTTCCGTGGTATGTTGTAGAAACTTATTTTTAGTTCTACGTTGAGGGTAACAGATCGGAAATCCATGAAATAAGCATCCGTTAAACTCGTACACAGTCATGTGGTTTTCTAAATCCCAACCATCCAATGAATACGTTCCGATGATCTTTTCGCCTCCTCCGTTGCGAGCTTGTTGGATTCATTTGTCTTCCTTGTCGCACAAGTAATGTAACCAGTGTATGGTTTTGACCGAGTATTGACGTTTGACAAAGTTCGTTGTTTGAGGACGTATGACAGCCAGGATGCTTTCTTGCATGAATAATTGGCGTAACACTAAGGATATCGCTGTGACAGTGATGCAGGCTTCCGTCCTCCATGAACAATTCTCGAAATTTTTCACAGCAACTCCGTAAAATGTCCACGTCAGAACGACAATACTTTAACATTTCTTCCTGAAAGTCGAAAGGGTCCGAAGCGTGAGTGTGGTACCAAGCGTTTAAAGCTTTGAGTTGTTCGGTGTGCAGATTGTCGTCGTGGTACCAGCGAGCCTCAGGCAAACGGGGTAGAACGGCTAGTTGATAGCTTTGGCATTGAAAAAGTGCGGAAATAGCCTTCGACCTTTTCTGTCTCTACAAATGTTTTAGGCATTCGCCATTCGACTCAAAGGCATGGCAAAGTAACTCAATCAATAAACTGCACTCACACTTTCATGGAAATGATTTTGGCCTCGTTCAAAGTCCCTTTAGATTGTTCAGTAATTTGTTCCGTACATTATCTGAGAACACATGTGCCCATGGTATCCCGAAACATTGTAAGCCATCACCGTGACAAGGCTATGGCAATTTTAGTAACATTCTATATCATCTTTGCTCCACCCTTAGTAGATAAGGTCTAAGGTGCATTGGGCGAAAGTGTCCAGCGTGTTATGTCCCCGAAAGATTTTTTCACGTCTTCCAGGAATCTTGCTACAGTGAGGACAATAACTAAAGATGGGTTCTTGGATAAACTTCTAGCACGTTCAATGATCCACGCAGAAATTAGGAATGTGAATACCTGTCTCTTGCATGAGTGTGAAATAAAAATAAACAATGAAATTCTCTTTATTTTTGTCATCTTCTTACTCCTCATGTGTGTAATGGTATTGTTGAATGTAGCATTCATGTTCCAAGTCCACGATTTGGAAAACATGTGACATCGTTTCTTTCCTGAACTTATGTGTGACTTGGAACTGTTGGTACGCATGCCTTCTCCACAAGTAGGGCACAAAATCTGCAGCTGAAAAACACTTTTTTGCTGTGATTCTTGTGTCTTGCGATGTTGTTGGTTATAGGCAGGGCTAAAAATATTTGCTGACACGCAGGGCAATGCACAATTTTAATTCTTTCGTCCAGACAGGTGTTAGAGACCAAATATCCCTCATATTTTAATCCTCAATGATTCTGTTGCTCTCGATTGTTATAGCCGTAGTCACATTTTTCACAGTATTAATTGTATCCCACGCATCTGGTGATACTGGTAATGGCATCGAAATGATCATCATATAAATAGACGTGAATATATTATCCGTCTATGCAACTTTTGCGGACGAAACAACAGAGGCCTGCATCCATATTCAGGGTGTACCTTCAATATGTAGCGTGGAGCTAAGGCGTCTTGCAATTTTTGCATTTCAAGAAAGCCACAAGATGTGTCTTTGGATGTCCCCGCTTTCAGCAACAGGAGTTGTGCTTCTCTTCGTTGCTTAGCTCGGCTAGATTTTTAAATAGTTTGCCAGACATTTTTCTGTTCTGCTGTGTCGTTCTTTTCGGCATACGTTCGTCCTACCTTTCTATACCTGTGCAGACTAAAACTGTATATCGGAATGATATATAGAAAGCCCCCTCCCCCAAAAACGTCTTTCATGCGTTAATCTTACTCTATCTACGAAGCAAGGAATCGTGTCTGAATGGGTTGATTGGTGGATAGCCTGGCAAGCAGAACTTACTTTGATAAGTTGGTGGAAGAGTACCTTGCAAGCAAATAATCCTGTTTCGATGTTTTGGTGGAATGATATTAAGAAAGCAAAGCATTATTTTTGATGGATTGGAGAGAAGATAATTGATAATTACGCACTTGCAAACATTTTACTAATTTATGACCTTTAAAAAAACATTAAAATATTTACGTTTGATGCTTTTACGATTTTCTCATATTTGAATGTTTGCAAACTGATAACTATATGATGAAATTCCAGACAAAAACCCACACTTTAAAATTCCCCAAACACAATTTAGCACATCGATTTGGGTTATTTTAGTATTAAAAAAGCTGTTAAGTATTTTCAAAGAAGATGTTTATTTGCCTAATTAGTTTTGCCTGAAGCAAGTATTACCATTTATTCAGCTGTCAAATCTCTCAATTATCATAATAGGTTGTATCAGGCACAGTTAGAATAAGTTTAAATAAATTTTTAAAAAATCCGATATTTTCTGTTTAAATACCGACAACACCCAGTTTAGGGTAAGAACTTAATGAAGCAATTTTTTGAAGATTTTTTTTTATTTGACAGAGTTCGTATTCAAGCCTTGGATAATTAAAGTCAAGGTTCGTACATCTGTACATGAAGGACATTCACTCTTAAAGAACAATATAATATTTACGAATCACATTTCTTTTTTTGTTTCGATTTTTATCTAATCTAAGAAAAAGGGTGATACCTGCAGTTATAATGGACATTAGTGGTTAATTGAATGACATCGATATACAGTTTTACTTTACTCTATTTTGAATGATAAATTACTAACTAATAATATACCATGCCCATGTTGATGTTGTAGTCAGAAGTTTTAGCAGATCAAAAGCATAATTAATTGGGGGGGTTTGGAAAGCGAAAACTATTAAAGGTAGCAGATCTTGGTTTACGATATTAGGTGAGCGTTAAATAGGAGTGAGAATTTCATTATACATGAGTGGACATGTTACATGTATCTGCATAAACCAGGATATGATGGTTGTACCAAAGGCAGTCTGTTTAATTTGCTTCATGTTACAGAGGTTTATATTATGCCAATAAATATCACTTTCTTTTAGGCCAAAACGTTCTCTATCAAAATAATCACTTCCTCCAAATGAAAAAGAGAATTCAACAGCGATATACACTTGTATAAATTGGTCCCTCCTCACATGTCATACATGCAATTTATGGAAAACGACAAGGCTATTATACCTTATCCCAACGTTTAATTGATTTAAAATGATTTCGCCTGACGGAACCATTAAAAGCCGTAGATTGGCGGAACTATTAACGGCCATAGCCTGGTGAAGCCATAATACTGAAAGCAATTAAACTTAATTACACTTAATTTTAACGGAATTATGAATATTGCATAAAATTATTTTCATGACGGATCCAGCTATGAGCGAGGACACACACAACTCGCATAACTCTAGAATTTTCAATTGTATCAATTTTCAATTGTATCAGTCAACATCAAGCCGTTTGTCAATAACATAAATTAGATTGTTTCTTTTACACCACCCTACCACCACCCCAAAAAATTAAAATTTGAAAGAGGTAATCTAGCCTAAAGCTGTGTAAATGAGTTACATTGCCTGCTTATGTACGTAAAGTTTTTGCACAATACAGTTCTTGTTCTCATCAGTTCTACTTTTGAGATAAATAAAATAATAGCAGAACATATTTAATTATTAATGTTATGTCCCGATTTCGCAAATGTTTTCAAGCTATGTTTTTAAATTACGATTTAACAACATTTTTGTACACCTGTCTTAGGCTATCTAGGGGACTAATATGCGCGTGACTTCAATTTTCTAAAATTGTGTACGTCCTTCTTTTCTTCAAAAATTCACAAGGAATTCTTTCCACGAATTTAAAATCTCGAACTCACAAATTCCACTATATGCTTTAACATCGTTGAAACGTCTTATGTAAAAGTTGTCGATATAGACTAGGATGGACGACATAATTTTTACTGCAAAAGTTCAATTTATAAAAAAGTGAGACATATTTTGTCTTGCTTCAGCTAGTCAACTTACTTCTTTTGGGAGAAATCGCAACTATTTTATCTGGAACTTAGGTAATCAGCTGATCTTTAATTGCCTCCTCCATCCAAACGGCACAAGTATCCTTCAGTACGTTAAAATATTGTCATTTAAAAAACAACTGTTAAATTTGATAAAGAAGTGAGTTTTTATTTCTGAATAAATGTAAGGGTCGCGTATGATCACTACCATGTATCAATATTTGGTTTTAATTGAGGTAATGAGAGGGACTGCCAGAGTACAAAACTATTTGCACACAGTAAACCTTATGCTATCGTTACTTTTGCATAATCATTTTCTATGGACATATATCGTAAAACAAAAACCCGTACAAAGAGAATTTTAAGAAAATATTTCCCAGCTTGTGCCATTCTAGTGTTTGAATTAGAAATAGGTTATATAATAAATTCGCATGCATCAAAACTGTTACAATCAGTGTAATCACGTAAATTGCAAACAGTCGGGGAGCATACAAGGCTTTAATTGACGATGGCCGACAATAGCTTAAATTGTCCTTCCCAAGAGAAGTAAATCTTAATTATCGAGTTAGGATGCTTGAAACATAATCACAACTACCATTACCATAATAATGACCCTACTGATTCCTCTGTCATAAAGCATTTTGAGTGTTAGTTACTAATCACGACAAGGAAATCTTACTCTAATCTAGCATTTTCACTTGTCCAACTATTTTCAAAATTTCTTGGTACTGATGCTGTGGCATTCGTTGTCGATAACATACAGACGTAAATTTTTGCATCTGACGTGTGATTGACTCAGTTACCATTGAAGCTCATAAATAAATCTGAGAATAATACACCATCATGCGGCAATTGGTAAAATGGGGTCACCAGAACATTTCATTTACAATCTGCTGTTGTATAAATGTATGAATGAATAAATAAATATTTAAAACCTACTTGCACCTACGTTTTTAGAGAGAGAGAGAGAGAGAGAGAGAGAGAGAGAGAGAGAGAGAGAGAGAGAGAGAGAGAGAGAGAGAGAGAGTTGGAATATATTATACGCATTTTTTAAGTGAGATGTTTAGAGGACACATTCAGAAAGAATGATATTCATCTTCGATCTCACTATTTACACAAAGTTCACATATCCTTTCATGTCGTTTTAGTCCTACATGCTTTTTGTCACGATATGTAATGGGTTTGATAAAACTCGTAACATACTTTAAGTTTTTTTGTGACTGTTACGTGCCTCCCACGATATTATTTATAATACCGGTAAAAGTGGACAATTAACATTTAAATAGCCCTGATCCCCTAATCAGCAATGCCAACGGTCTAGGTGTAAAAATAACTCAAGGTGAAAGGTATAACAATTTAATAAACTGTACCAAATGTATTCAACAGTTTCATCGACAAATTCCTCAATCGCAATTTCTTCAGAACAAATACAGTCAATGGCCTATTCTCAGTGGCCAATTACTATCTCATCATATGAAATAAAGGTCCTAAGTGAGAGTGTTTCCCTTCAGTGCTGTCTCTTTTACTCGTCTGTTGGCCTATTGTTTCTCTTTTGGTGCTTCCAGTGCATTTGACAACGTGCTCTCCTGGTACTTTCGGATCCATCCTTCCATACTTCCAGTACTCCCTATCTCGTGCTCCTTCCAGCACTGCGCCTCCACACAAACTGCTGACGTCACTAACACCCACACGTGCTCTACACGTGCCTTTCCTCTCTCTCTGATTCCCAGATATCGACTCTACACCCACTCAAAAAGCTTCCTATGGAATTAGAAGGGACGTATAGTCTTGTCTCTCCTTCCCCTAATCTCAGGAAAATAAACCACATTCTCAAAGACCTTTCAACAGAATAATGGCGAATATTTTATCAGGTCAACTCACGCACTCACATCTAAATATTCCAGACAAGCTTTGTTCTAAATAATTGTGCTATAACAGTAACAGTATTATCGACGACTTCTAATACATGCATACACATCCCTAATTGTTAAATTCTCGATACAGTAAACTACCATCATCAACAGAAATCATATGCATCTCCTACCCTACGAATGATAAAAGACAACTACAAATACAAAAAATACCTGATTATATGCTCACAAGTTCAACAATGACTAACTCAGCATAATTCAAAATCTATATCTTCAAATATCTTAATAAAGCAAGCACAAGTTCTATCAAAATTCACTAATAAATTCAGTGGGGCATTATGATGCAACAAGTAAATTACATAATCTTCTTCGATTCAAGTCTAACAATCTACATACCATAATCTTGTAAGTTAGTAATTTGCTATATACTACGTTATGATATGCTGATAATTGAGCTATACATGAAAGACTCCATTCCTAATAAATTAAATGTACATAATGTATCAATATTACAACACCTAGTTATGAAAGTAAGTCAGATTCAGGCGAAGATATGTTACCTCTAGTAGTCTTTGTTCACAAATCCAAACCTATAATTTATCTAGATTTGAATCTCTCAGTTTTGATTGGATTCGGTTTAGTTTTTTTGAAACTGCCCTTGAAATTTATCACTTATTTATTTCTCACGGAGAGAGAGACTGACTGAATTAGTGTAATACCAGACTGAATTAGGGAATTACCAGACTTCTCCAAATCATGAGCTCAATAGAATAGTTCTCATGTTAAAATCCCAGTTTTTATAATTCTTCCTTTCACATTCTGTATGGTCCCTAGGGCAGTATTTTATCAGTGACACTTTTCAACATAAAAATTAATAGCATCACCAAATGTCTGACTCCAGGTGTGGATTGCACCAATTATATGTTGATGACTTTTTAATATGTTACAGATCCCAGTACATACATATAATCGAAAGACAATTACAGCAAAATATCAACAAGATTCAAAATTGGACCAATATTAACATTTCAAATTATCGAAATCAAAAACTGTATGAATGCATTTCTGTCAGTTACGAAGACATCATGTTGGACCAAATCTCACGCTGGACGTAACAAGTATTGCAGTTGCTGAGGAAGCATTATTTGTAGGCATTATCTTCGACAGAAAACTGACTTTCACTCCACATATGAGGAATTCGAAAGCTAATTGTTTGAAGTCTCTAGATTTATTTCAAGTAATAGTGCACACTGACTGGGGTACTGATAGGAAAGTCATTCTCAGTTTATATAGAGCGTTTATCCCCTCGAAACTATACTATGGATGAGTTGTCTATGGTTCAGCGAGGAAGTCCTATTTAAAGATGATTGATCCATTTCATCATCCGGGAATAAGATTTGTTTTGAGAGCATTTAAAACATTTCTGTGTGAAAGCCTACTCGTAGAAGCGAATGAACCAGCCTTATCACTATATAGAGAAATTATTTCCGCACATTATACTCTCAAGTTAAGATCCAACCCTCTGAACCCAGCTTGTTTGGCTGTTCTTGAACCCAAATATAACACCTGATATGCCAGTAAACCAAACGTCACACCTACCTTTGGCATTAGAATATCCCCATTCCTTGAAAGTACCCAAATTGATCTTTCAAAAATTTTGAAAACGACCGACTCCGAAATACCTCCCTGGCTACTTCATCAGCCAAAGATACTTTTCACTTTTCGCGATGGAAAAAAAAAATCGGATACAACCCCTTCCATTTTCCACAACTCTTACCATGAACTCCTCGCGTAATTTGAAAATTATACAAGAATATATACCGATGGATCAAAAGATGAGGAAAAGGCTGCTGCAGCCATCGTTAGTGGTTACACAACAAAAGTTCGCTTGCCAAATGGCACATCAATTTTTTCAGCCGAAATCAAATCAATAGACTTTGCTTTGCAAAACATTGAAAGCAAACATATTTTAAACATCATCTTCTCCTATTCAATATTAGTACATCAGTCACTACAAAATAGAAAACTGGAGAATCGATTATTAGCTAATATTCTCCTTAAACATATTGAGCTGAGTACCTCCCACGATGTTGAAATTAAAGGTAATGACAGAGCAGACAGCGCTGTTAAAATGGCTTTATTGCTAGAAACATCTAATTTTAATACACCGTATTCAGATTTTAAACGTAGTATCAAATACTGTTTACGTCAGAAATGGCAGGCATCATGAAATGATTCAGTGAATAATAAACTTCATGCCATCAATCCAACCCTAGGAGAATAGACTCCTTCCTACAAAGCCATCCGTAGGGAGGAGGTAGTCATTGCATGAATTTGAATGGGCCATATATTTTTTAACCCACTCCTGCATACTAATAGGAGAAGACCCACCAGAATGCATATCTTGCAATGAACCATTCACTGTTAAGCTCTTTATGCTGGAATGTTTCGACCTCCAACCTACACGTAATCATTATTACATTGTGCAAGGCATTGATACAGTTAGCATTTCTTATATTATAGACTTCCTGAAGAAAGTAAATATTTATCATAAATTATAGCTTTTATGCTATCACCTTGAACTGTTTTATGTGTTGTATATACCGTCGCTAGATTTAAATTTCTTTTCATCTGTTGTCATTGTCTTACATTATTTTCATTCCCCGTCGATGGGGAAACCTTTTTTTTTAATTACAGTTACCATTTTACCGTTTCACCTTTAACTATTTGGTCTCAAAAAGCTGGTCGATAAGAAAACTTCTACAACTTTTAAATAATGAAAGATATAACCTTTTGTATGGCGCTTAATAGCGTCATAGTGCTGGCTCTCCGTAAAAGGAATCAGTCAATCACATTTTGTAGTCATAACTTGATATATTTTAGAAGAATATAATTATTTGTGTTTAGCAGTTTGAACCAGCACTTACCACTTAAAATAATCCCAAAATTTAACAGCCATCAGAAGCGCAAATTTGGACCGTCTTATTCGACAACTCGGTCACTTCTGCTATATCAATCAGATTTTTAGATGCACTTCAAGTCAGTTCCCTATATAAGCTACATTATAAGCGTGTTGAATTATTAATCTCGAATTTTTCAAATGATCGTAAAACGAAATGCAAGACTTTATCTGACACACTACTGAAGTTAAAAGAACCGGGAATTCCAAAAAGCCACGAGAGCTATAACTTTAATCGTGTCTGTCAGATTTCCGTTACATGAGAGATATTAATTTTAATTGAATACTAAACTCAGTGTAAAATTCCAATTACCTTCTCGTGTTAATGCTTTTAATGTGATAATGTTTCATTAAACAACTCGGTTAATATCTAGTGGATAATGTCAACATATTAGGCAAATGTGTTTGTCTGAAAGACACCGTATGGTCCACGTGGAATCCTTGCACAAAGTATCAAATAAATTTGACACGTGCTTATTGATTAGGTTTCCAAGATAATCACTAAAGATAGAAACCATCTAAATAGTCGCCCTATTTTAGCTCTAAAAAGTAACCGACAAAGGGTATTATTATAGAATCGACAACCTGATGCAAAAGAAAATAACATAGACAGAAAAACATCTTGTATTTTGCTTAAATTTTTTACTGTTATGAAATATGTATTTTCTCTCAAAATAGCTGTATGCAATTCAACCTCCCACCCCTGTCACAACTGCCTCATATGCATACCAACCCAGGTACAGTCTTCCCTTTATATTCTGTTCAAGGAAGCCACCTTTTTACAATGTTGTTTCGTAAAAGCGCTTAAAAACAGCAACAAAGCAATGTTTAATATTTAATTATGTGAAACCACATTGTAATTGGTTCTCAAAAGCCATGGACTAAATCATATAAATTCAGCAGAAATTACAAAACACATTTAAGCCTTTTAATTAGGACTAAGAACATACGTTTCGAAATGATCAGAAGAATAATGATATGCAACAAACTGACATATGAACGGTCAGATGATATAGCATGCAACGATACAGTCAAGTGAAAAAATTAAAAGCACATTAATATTGATTTTCCTTTCTTTTTCCTAGTACTTTGTCAAGCATATTATCGTATGCTCTCATATTAATTTAGTACACGAGTACTCTTATTTCAACTTACACAATCCATTAATTGATTATGAACGAATAATTTTCTGATTTACTCATTTTCGTGCTTCTGTATTCAGGTCCACCAATTTCCAATCACGAATCTCATCTGGAATGCAGACTGATTGCCAAAACATCGATACAGGCGTGTTGACTTTGGTAAGGCTCCACAATACTCATCAACTCGCACAGCAGCATGGCGGCTTAAATACCATAATAATAATTAAATTTACGATGTCATCATGTCCAATTTTAAATATTATAAACAGAACGAAAACTTTCTTTAAAAATTGTCCCTTGATCTCAGTTAGCATATTTTCCTCTGCAAGTAAGATAAAAATGAGAGACATCTGTTATGTAGCCATGGCAAAACAACGAGTGACAAGACAACATGTTTGCATTTTGTGAGTGAAATATCTCCTATTATCTACTGAAACGAACCCCGTAAATTTCCTTTTATGATAAGGCAAAACAGTCGATTGACATAGATTTGTTTGGCTTTTGTGCATATGTGATTAATGACCGCATTACTCCATCGATTTAAAGCAATTCCAAAATTTTACAGTAGTTTTAGGTCAATAATGTTTACAAATTCTCGTGCATGTAATACTAAAATATTGCTTATTTTGTCATATTAATAAAAATTTGTCATGCCAAAATGAAGAGACATTTAAGTTGAATTACTTGCATGATTCACGTTGCAAACTAAGTAAACAAAACGATAAAACTTGAAGTCCCCTTGTTTGGGAGTTCAGTTTTTGTTGTTTTGAGCTAGCTCTTGTTTTGAATTCGTTGTTTTGACGTATCTTTATTGTGCCTACGCAACGATTACTTACATGCTTAAAGATTAACAGTCTTGGCATGTGTGTTAAGATCTATTTATATATATATATATATATATATATATATATATATATATATATATATATATATATATATATATATATATATATATATATATATATATATATACACATACATACATACATACATACATACATACATACATACATACATACATACATACATACAGTGAAATCCTTGCTGTGGTAATTAAATTAGTAAAGCGCTACTGTGACAATATATTTTTTTCTCCCAATCTTCACATGAATTATATAATAAAAACACGTTAAAGGAAGCGCTTTTTTGCCTTGCAGTTTCAAAATACCAGTATATATCAATTTAATGGCCTATCTGGTACCAGTGACAGTTTAATAGCATACCTGTTACCAGTGACACAGTTTAATCGCTACCTGGTACCAGTGAGACCGTTTGATTGCTACCTGTTACTAGTGACATAGTTTAATAGCCTGTCTGGTACCAGTGACAGTTTAATCGCTACCAGTTACCAGTGACACGGTTTAATCGCCCCATGGTACAAGTGACACAGTAAAAACGCTTCGTTACCAGTGACACAGTTTTTTTAGTTTCTCTGGTACCAGTGACACAGTTTAATCGCTACCTGTTACCAGTGACACAGAAGAACAGTGAAATCATCAGCCTACTCATAAACTAGTTTGAAGCGTCGACGACCAGTATTACATGCTTTTGTAACACACTGTTCAAACAACCCAGAAACAACTTGGAATTCTATTTTCTCAATCATGTTTTGAACACCACAAGAAGGCTACATAAAATTAGTTGTTTGAAACCCGTGTCATCCGATCTTAACTTTTGTCTGCCCAAAATCTGTACGGTTTCTCGATTAGGGTGTGCATAATCTGTTCGGAAGACTTGACATTGCAGACTTTTCGGTGGGCAAGCAACACCACAGGCGGCAAAATATAGACAGAATAATGTCGGCTAAAATGAGCGAACTATTTCTTAAGACTATCGTCGATAGTTCTTTCATAGCATCACTGCAGTATAAGAGTTTTTATTACTTTCAACTGCTCCGGTGGCCTAGTAGTTAGAGCGTAGGCCTCGGATACGGGAGGTTATGGTTTCGAACCCCGGCAGAGTCATACCAAAGACCTCCAAAAATGGTACAAGAAACTGCCTCGCTTGACGCTTAGCATTACGAGGATTGTGTTAGGACTGGTCGGCCTGGTGTCAGGATAATGTGACTGGGTGGGACATCATGATACATGTCTGCGGCATGATGCCCCAGTGCTAAACATCACAATAAACGGTCACACTGCAGACATCGTAGCAATATGACTGAAACATTGTTAAAGCTCCGTTAAAAATCTAAATCACACACAAACACACAAACACACACACACACATTAATTTCACCTTGTAAATATAATGCATGTTTAATTCATTCGTTACTTTTGCTGTTAAAATTTATTTGATATAACTTTCCATGAATAATGTGACAATTTTCATTTTTGAATTTACCGATAATACACAATTTTCGTAGATGAAATTTGAAACGGGTGGGTGAAATACCAAAGTTTCTGGCTTAAAGAGAACTACGAGAAACCAATGTTTCCTTCAGTATTCAGTACACCGTATTAAGAACACCACACCAGTAATAAAACCATTTTCTCAAGACAATTAAGTCGTCTTCTAAGACAGTTAATACTATATGTTAAACTTGTTCGCAGAATAAGATTCGAGGAAAAACTTTGATACAAAGCAAATTAAAAATCTAGTAAGGAACACTAAATTAAGGTGTGCTTATGGATAATCGGAATAAATGAATTAAACTCTATGCCTCCTTAATTAATGAAACATGCCTCATGATGACAAGAATGATTTACTTGACAGACATGTATATACAATTTCGTTGCAACAATTTTACTTCCTTTAAGTTTATAAATGTGATGGGAATGAACTAACGTTTTCACAGCTTACGAAAACTCCTCTACTTTACTTGGGTTTTCCAAACACACAAAAACAAAAGAGACTTCACTTAGATTGCAGTGATAAAAATAACCTATACCCCCCTCGAAAAAAAAATAATCACGATACTTAAACAATTATTTAGAAGCAACATGAGCAGAAATATTAAAGGCAATGACCAGACATAATGATGGTTTTCTATACTTAACAAAATTTAACATTTTCTACAAGGGTGCTAAAGTTACATGCAATTTATGGCCAAAAGTCCCATTCCTCTGCCATCCACCCCCATCACCCACCCCACCCCCACCCACCAAAAAACAAATCAAGCAAATCAAAAGGAGATACAGCCACCATACGATTCGGTTTGTTTCCTATTTAAAAATAATGAAAAGTGTTTTGTGAAAATGTTTAGAGTCAAAACATTTTTGAAATAACGTAAAAAGCTAAGATGATTTCTAGTATTTTATCACGCATGCGTAAGAAACATCAAAAAGTTCACCATGGCAAACGCTACTGTACACAGTCAATAAATAATTAACCAGTCGGATCTTTTTTTATAACAATGTTTGAAACTCTTATTGTACCTTTTTTTGTAAGATGGACATTAGCAAAATATAAAGCCTAAAAGTAAAACCAAATACACACACAAATTAATTATTTGGTTGAATTATTTTAATCTCATATGAATTGTAAAATGACAGAAACGTTTTTAATAATTATTAGTAATGTGATTGATGAAAAAAAAACATTACATAAACAAAAATTACTGACAAGTTGGTACTCATGCATTCTATGATCAAAACTATGAACAAATATCAGTAGCAAACAATGTTTTCTTTTAGCAACTTGAATTGATTATGCAGTGAACGAAACAACAAAGAATAGGCAGCCATGTTGAAATTAAGAGGGAACATGTTCAGTACACAAAATATTGACAATAGCTTAATGCTCGTCTGATTCTTAAACAAAAGAACCAAGCAGCAAACGCTGGACTAGAAGCAGACACAACGCAAAATGGGCAAGTAATTCATGTTAAAAAACATTGATATGGTTTATACAGAAGCCAAACGATTGCAAGAGGGCCTCCTAAAAGCTTGCTAATAATAATAATAATAATAATAATAATAATAATAATAATAATAATAATAATAATAATAATAATAATAATATCATTATCATCATCATCATCATATAAAAATATTCCAAAAAAAAACCTTTTCTTCTAAATTTGAACAGAAGTTTAGGAGAAAATGTTAGATAACATTTATTACGGGGTTACGGTCGAAGTGTTATGGAAAGAAATGTTTATTATCATAACCTTCTTCTCATTCCCTGCTATGAGAAGGAAATAATAGTAACTTTAAGAGATTTTTTTGCCCATGAGAGAGAGAGAGTGTGTGTGTGTGTGTGTGTGTGTGTGTGTGTGTGTGTGTGTGTGTGTGTTCGGGCTACCTTAAAGATGAGGGTGTTACTCATAACCGTGTAGATACGGCTACATTTGTGTTTTTGCGGAACTTGGCCATGCGAGAGATATGGCGTTATTCGCTGTAAGGAAAGAGAAGAGTTTTTCTGAGTCTCGAACGAACAGACTTTATTTAGATATATAGATATATATTGCTACATTCTAGCGATATGTTATAAAGCCTTTATATTTAAAATACACAAAATGCATATAAAGTTATATTTTTCTTTCGAGCTTGCCAACTTTCCATATTTGCATAATTTCTGCCTTTTAGAATAAAATACAGATAATTAGATCTCGACTTAATTCATGATAACCAAGGATATTAAAATTCAATATATGCGATATTGTACAATATAGTTTTGAATAAATGTATTTTACTAAATTTAAAATAGATTACTAATTTGGAATAATTTACTAAAACATTGTTCTATATTACTGAAGGAATCTTTAATTTCCAGATTCAATCTAAACATGATTTTGGCAGCGAATTCGTCTTTTTCCAATATTGCATGCTATGAATACAAATGAATTCTTTGAAACAATAAAATATTCCATAAAAAAATATGAAATGGTAAGAAATCACAAGCATGTTACAAAAATATCAAGTCTAGATTGAACTTTACCGTGAAAATATAAATAATTAAAATGTTCCTATAGTTTAAAGAGTTTGTCGACAGAGACAATTCTTACCTGTAAGGAAAGAAAAAAGTCTCTCTGATTCTCGAACGAAGGGACCGATTTTACTCGATGTTGCTATCATTTTATACGTTTAACTCGAATCAGAACAAACTCATCCCTTTCCCACAGTAAACGTGTGAATCATCAATTTGCAGACCTTTGGGTACAAGCAAATTGTATGATTGCCTATCACCAAGTCTAAAATATGTTGACCTTGACCTTTAAAAGCAGAAGAATGTACTTGCTCACGCTAGCAAGATCTTTAACAAAACAGAACACTGCTGCTGCACAAAAAACAAACAAATCAAATTTTAATATCACTATAGTCTAGTGTATAATTACTTCAATATAATTTAATACAAAAACTACTTTTGTTACGATTTCGAGAAGATTTCGAGAAAATTTCGATCTTAATACTTTTGCTAAAAAAATTTGTTCTAAAAGAAGCATCAAAAAACAAACAAAAAAGACTTTATATTTCTACCACCCACCTAGAGTTCAGGTAATATCTCACCTGAAAAATATTTCTACAATAGCTCTAACCTTAGTTTTTCTACTTAAGGATTGAAGCGAACATCTAACATCTGACTCTTAATTGTGGCTTCGCGTCAAGGCGTGGAGTATATTGATGTCAGAAGATATTTCAGCCATTTTGTGGGATATGAACCAAATCCACATAGGAAAGGACACCTCATTGGTCCAAGCAGTATGTTTATCATAACTGCCAAGGTTCCAATGTTTTATCGAGAAAGATTATCATATTGGATGACTGGTTAGCGAAGATGGTGTAGCGCAAAATAATCGTCTCGTGTCAATGTTAGGTTTTCTTTCCTTTTCAGCAAATTCATTTCTTTTAACGTCAGTTGTGGATCGCATTTTGGACCACCTGGGCTATTTCAGGGCAACAGAAACATACATTAGATTGCAGGCAAATCATCTTGTTGGCTTAATTTTTCTTCTCAAATAAAAGAAACCGCAATCGATTTGGATTAACGTGGATGTTGCTGCCATGAGATAAAAAATAAATTTGCGACTTCAAAGTCACTCTTGCACAGAGTTTGTCTTAATGTAAAAATAGATTGATAGTTTCAGAATGCATTAGAGTATCGACTGTTGGCATCTATTCCAGCTATGATCCGTATAACTGACCCAAAAAGACTCGAATGTGCAACCGGTTGCGGAATCATATTGTTGTATGTGTTGTTTGTACATTCTAATAATAATAATAATTCATCAAGTGCTATCAGTCTGTGTTGCAAATGGAAATTTCATAAACAGATCTCAGCCAATTATTTATATTCAATTTGTGTTATCACATAACAAATTTCAAAAGAACAATATGAAAATATTTATTCCACGGCCTTAGCTTTGTGATTTTTCTAGACTCATAGAAGAACAGGGAATAAATAGATAATCTGAAGTACCTAAATGAAATGATATCCTCTTCAAATGCGTTTGAGGTACTATAACGCCATTGTACAATATTCTTAAAATTCCACATCCATCAGTTGAATTGTATGATATAAACCAGAGGCAACGTAAGGTGACCAAGTAGTATAAACATTGCCAATACATAAAAAGTAAATATGGGATGATACAGAAAAGAGATGTTATATTTTCTCTCGGCCATGCTTTGTGGTAATATTAAATCTGATCATCTGTCATGCGGGAGTGCCTTGCTTAGATCTTATGTTTTTGCGTTCCCTCAAGTTCATGTATTGTTTGTGTGGGGGTTGTTTTTGCCTGGGCTTAGAAAAGAGATTTATGTTACAGCTGATATTTTCCGTGCGAATACTGACAAAAACCAAGAGAACATAAACGGTAAATAGCTTCCATTATCGAGCGGGATGCCTCAAGAAATCTGCTACTTTATTCTGCTGTACGTATTGTTATCCAATTCGTTTGAGCATAAAATAAAGAAAACTTGCTTGTTTCCAATGAACAATGGATATATTTCATTTCGTAGGTGAAAGACTCAGATATTTTCACCGACGTTAATGAAATAAATATGATATTTATTAGATTCAAACAAATATTCCCTATCTAATTCATTTTATGTAAAATTAGGTAAAAATGACAAAAACCCCACTTCTTTAAGGAACCAGAAGTCTAACTTTACTGGCATGGAAGAGAAAGAGTCTTATCCATTTTCTTTTCTTTATGGAATCAAAAAATACCAAAACCAAACTAAATGGATGTAGTTGAAGATTTTAATCAGCACCATGGCTAACAATGATGTTATAAGGTGGTGTTAGTTGTGCCTATTGTTATCTAGAGGATGTTCAACTTCGGTGGTATTTGTCGAGTGAATAATAACGATATAAAATTAAGGACTAAAAAGAGATATGTGCAGAGATATAAAATATGACAACACGAGCCTCCGCATATAAAATATAATATTTTAATCAATTAGAAAAACAAAATGAAATTGTATAAGACACATGAAGGATACAATTCTATTAGAAAATAATTACCAAAGTGTTATTTTAAAAAAATGCAATTAGCAGTTCCATTTGCACAGATGTGACAAAAAATCATAAAATCGAGTGAGCGACTAATTGTCAAGCATGTCTGCATAACTTGATGACTTGGTTGCGGGTCACTCCAGACTCAACACCGGTAGTAGGTTCGGATCGATTTATCCCTCTGACTCCCTTCTACTACAGACTACAAAGATTTCTCTCTTTCCTCCAGCCTCTTTAATTGTAACCGTCTTACTTCTACGTCTCCAGCTTCGTTGCTTTTTGGAGTTATATCCTAGTTAAAACAGATAAATTGGCAACCTTGATATTTTATCTGGCTGTTATTACTCTGTAAGACATTATCTCCTCTCTCGTTACGTCAGATAGCGTCCAATCGTAATTCAAATGAAATCTGACTGCTAATGTGGCTCTCAAGTCACAGTCTGGTAATTCAAAACATCAATTCTAGCTTAGTTCTTTCTATACAAACATGGTACAAGAAGATTAACGTATTTCTCGAGCAGGACTATTTAGTGTCACTAATCGATCTATATCTTAGTCTACTCAGTAGTATGAATAGATGATGAACCTTTCACAGAGACCCCCTTTCACAGAGACCCCCTGACCAAGAAACTTTGTATGTTAACATTTTTGTCAGCAGCCCTTTTTAGCTCAAAATGATGACTTTCACATGATAAGGCTTTTCTAACACATTTTTGACAAAATTATATTTTGTCGGGGCAGGGGTGTCTCTGAGATAGGATCAGATCATTTATTCATACTACTATTCTTAGCCAAAATAATATTGTTACAAAATATTATATTAAACAAATGAAATATTATATATAATGTAAAATAAATCAACCCGACATGTCAGATTTGATCTGACAAACAGATTTTGTAAGAGATTTAATTCAATCAAATCAGAGTCCGGTCATACTGGTATACAAC
Source organism: Potamilus streckersoni (assembly GCA_016746295.1). Lineage (NCBI taxonomy): Eukaryota > Metazoa > Mollusca > Bivalvia > Unionida > Unionidae > Potamilus > Potamilus streckersoni. The sequence goes on along the minus strand of JAEAOA010000965.1, from coordinate 66,046 downwards.
AAAATAATAACCAATTGTATTAAAAAAGTAGGTTATCATATATCACCAAAATATGGATCGGCATGGTTATTCGCGACTGAAAAGGATATGAGAATGATAGGGCAGATGATGTGATGACATATATTGATAATATGGCCAATATATTATTTGGTTATGATATTTATAAAGCTGCACAAAATTAAACATCTACTATTTAATATAATCTTTTTCATATTTGCTAATTTACATTGGCAGAATATATGTTAACATTATGTCAATAATAGGGAACTCGCTTATTAAATCGGTTATATAATATTTTAGACCACGCAAAAAAGATCGCATCTGATCAAGTAATTTTTATGGGTGACACTTGCTGTTTTGCAAGCAGTTCTTTTAGTCGCAAGTCGAGGTTCAACATTTTTTTACACACTGCTGCAAGAGAAACACCTTATTGTTGGCTTCCGTTAGTCTCGATAGACGATGGAAATGCGCCCATGAAAGGTGTCCCAGTTTGTAGTTGTACAGCGTCTTCTGTGGCTATAAAGCCCCACACGGGAGTGGCAATCCTTGCTGCAGTTGCTGCACTTGAAGATTGAGTCAGGTCTTGGTTGGAATGCATCCTCTTCCTCTGAGATCTTTTCTTATCAGCGAGCTGTCGTAACTTTTCCTCGCTGGCTTTCAGACCTGTGAAAAGAGCATGTCGCCAGCTGGACTTGTCGAGGGCAAGCTCTTCCCAGGTGTTGACTTCGATCCCGAGAGAAACACCAATACCAGATATTGTTAACAAAAACGGATTTAATAATGCGCCACTTGAAATTATACCAGAGCTAGTCATTAGCAGTGGTAAATATGATATCACTTGAAGTATTTTGATCTGGTATTTGTAACATTTTTTACGAACAAAAGATTTTTCTGATAGAATATGTAATATTGAATTAGAGCGTTAAGATCTTGTTTTGGAATGTTTTCTGAAATATGATTAAAATCAAATATATTTTTTATTTTATAATATTTGTTTATATATTTCATTCCGTTATTTAAGTAACTAATTTGGGAGTTTCAGCTAGAAATTAAATACACCACCAATAGGACGCTGCGGCTCATTTTTTATTATATGCTACCAGCATAAACGTTTCTTCTGTATCTTTGTTAAACACTATAGATACAGTTCCAGAAAAATCATCGGGCGAATGACGCCATGAAAATGTAGTAAATATACTAAAATTTTCACTGCTAAACACGGACAGCATATATAGAACAGTGTCCTTTGCGATGTGTTTAAGAATTTTAATTTAATGTGACTATGATGCTGATTCTGACGCTACTGTGTACATGATATTGTTAGCTCGTCCGTGAGGAATTTTAATCAGATTAGTTTTTTGAACGTTATTAGAAATGTCACTTATAATATCGTTAAGTTTTGCGTTAATATCAGTGAGTTTAATATCAACAATTGTGGACCTTCAAGAAATTCATAATAGCTCTGTTTAAATTTCTATTAAAATTTAGAAACGTTTGTACGTGATTAGAAAAATCTGTCTTAAATGCAGTAATTCCATCATTTATTGTTGTTAATAAAGTTTTTATTGGAATTTTCTTATCGTCGACGTGTTTTAAGTTAGAGCTTATAAATCTGTTTCTGGTGTTTTGAGATTATTAATACCATTATTGAACGTATGATACCACCTCGCACTAATACGTACTTAGAATCTTCATCATCAACAAATATTATGTTGCTGCCTCTGATTATCCGACTCGATTTCTAATGTATGCAAATAATTTCCATGACACAATAATGTCACCAGTAAATACATCGCCAGCTTTCTTAACATAACCATTCACTGACTCACCAGAATTATGTATTTTACCTTGATCAGTAAAAGTAACAATATTATTAACAACCGCAGTGGGAATTCGTATAAGTACATCTGATAGTTGTATATTACTTGTTTTAATCGTCCTTCCTTTACTTGAAAAATAACAACCTCATTTTGATCAAAACTTGTGATATTTAATAAATTATTGATATAATTTTGGAGCTGATCAAGAGTTGCGTAGTTAGATAAGTCAACTTACTGAGCAGATGATAAATCTTCTATTGATGTTCCAAATTTTGAGTAACAGCTCATTATTTATTTACTATTGACAAAATTCTATAACATAAAATTGTATAACAAGAAATGGCAAAATCGTCTACATTAAATTTTGACACAAATCGGTTGGTGAAACATTTGGCAAAACAAACTTGCTTATGAATTTACTTCCAATCGCTCCATTACTAGCAAGATTAGTGGGAAGTCCATTGCTGGGTTTGTTAGGACGAGGACGAGGACGAGGACGAGGACTAACGCTGCCAAGAACAAGGAGATAAGGTCGCAGCCGAAAAAGTCGCCTGCGTTATGCAACTTTGATGTACTTAATAAACTAGAAAAGGGAAAAAAATTCCACGGGGTTTATTCCAAAGATAAGCTTATGATGTTAACATCGCCAAGTTCATGGGTTATAAATATACAAGACTTTAAAGACGGATCTGGCACACATTGGGTAGCTGTTTTTGATAACAATTATTTTGACTCGTTCCGAATTCCACTAAGTGACGCAGTAAAAAATATATCAGTAAAGAAAAAAGATAAATTATTAGTCTGATCAAATTTAGCCAGTTGTAACTTCCGCTTGTGGATACTATTGCATAATGTTCATTAAACAGATGACCAAACATACAAATTTTTTAAAGATTATTTTTCAATTTGACAAACAAGCCTCTTACGCTAAAAATGAGATTGCAGTCAATTTTTGTAAAGTTCGCAATTAATTTTGTCTACACTTTCTGATATACAATGTCAATATATTGTCTTAAGTGAAAAACTAAAACAGAAAAAGAAAAAAATCAGAAAAAAGCAACAACAAAAATAATAACATATTGCTGAACAGTATTTGTGCAATCTGTGAAAAAAGAAAAAGTGTGTTTTTGCCAGCACCAAAGTTGTCCGGAGCGGGCTGTACTGACAACGTCAAGAAGATTATTATAATTATAATAAATCTGAGAAAAAAAATCAATTTTTGTCTTTTCTGACTAATCTTACCTAGGTTTCTTTAAAAATGATTTTATGGTCAAGCCACAAGCACTTTTCAATATAAATTCTCTCGTTTTTCAATTTTTCAAATTTTTGTCTACTTTATCTCACTTTTTCGTGTTTTTGTTAGTCGATTCCTTTTTTTAATATGCTCGTTTTTGTATAAAAATATAAAAAATGGTAAAATTTATATTGAAAAGTGCTCGTGGTTTGACCTGTAGGAAAATGAGAAATGAACCAAAATATACCCCAAGCAAAATAGTAGAAAAACGTCAGAATTTAACTAAAAAAGCAAGTAAATTTTTCAGATTTATAATTCCTGACAAATTTGTCAGTTATAAATAAATAATGCCATGCGACTGCGATTGCGATAGAGATTTATGCCTCGAGCAAAATAAAGTTGTTACATATTGCTAGAAATGCAACAACAAAGAAAAATTGTAACAGGTATAGATATATATCAATTAATTGGCAAACTGTTGAAGCCAAAAGGCGGTTGGACAATTTCCAGGTCATAAATACACTGAATTTTTAATCCACTTTATAAACAACTTGACGAAAACGATAATCCGCTGCCATTGCAAAAGCCTTACAATCATGTTGACGTAATAGTAATGCGTCATGATATCTGCTATACAGATATTGAACGTCCTGGTAGCGAGAAAAAAAAACTTAGCTGCGATAAAATAATGCTAGACGAACGTATCCCCATAAATATACGAGAACGCGTAGACCGAAGGTTAGTCCAATGTTTTATTGGAGCAAAATATAAACTCGGTCTCGGTAGTGACATACACGATGATCTTTTCGTAGAGATACATAGACTTAAAAAAAACGTTTCCGCAACGCAAAGTTATCGCAAATGCCGTTGATGACATCCTGACGATAGATTTAGTAGATAAGACAAATCTAGCTCCGTTTAGAAATATTTTTTAATGTTGTCCATGTTTATGCAAATAAACGTTTAGTATCCCAGTTTCGGATAAAACAGGGGCCATAATGATTGATGCGCTAAAATAAACAACAACAACTACTGAAACAAAACCAAACATAATCTGGACTTATCATGGAAAAGAGTTTTTTTAACAAAAGGTATGAGCAGTTTTTAAAACAAAAAAGCAATTAAAACATATGTTACTGGAAATGAGGGGAAAAGCGTTATTGTCGAGCAATTTAATCGCACGCTAAATGAAAAAAAATTCATAAGTATTTGACAGCTAAAAATACATATACTGACAACTTACCGAAACCTGTTGACAAATTCAATAACACAAAACACCGGACCATTAAAATGTCGCCAAACGATGCAACTGCAAATCCAATACTAGCAAACGAAAACATGTACCGCAGACACAAAATTGGCGATTCAGTTTCCTTGACGAAAAAAACACATTTGAAAAAGGCTATACTCATAACTGGAACGAAGTATTTGTTGCTGATAAAGTACTTTTAACAATACCAGTTACATACTCGTTGAACGATTTGTTAGGAGAACCTATAACTGGCAGTTTCTATAAGCAATAACTTCAGAAAACACAACAAGATTTATTTATTATTGAAAAAGGATATTAAAAACCACGGCAAACAAACGTTTAGTTAAATGGCGCGGGTATAGCCATAAATTTAATAGTTGGGTACCAACTAAATCGATTACATCGACTGCATAATATTATTATAAATATGTTAGTATTTTACATACACTGGCTTACATTTTGCTGGTTTGTATAAAAAAATTAAATATAATTTTCTCGCATCGTCGACTGGCATTAAAATATTATTATAACAAAAATTAAATCTTTCTTCATATCTCTATGTTGTCCTTGTATTTTTACGTTTGGAAAGGATTTGAAAGTTGCTAAAATATTTGATGCTCGGCAACACTAAAATTAAATTTTTATTTTTTTTTGGCAATAAGGTACATATCATCATATCGTCCAGTTGATGGTCTGATTTAATTTTTTTTACTAACAATTATTATTTTCGTCATCGTCATAGTTATACAAAATATCATTTTCAGTATAACCAGCAAATCTATCATTGGTGATATTTTCTGATGTAACATTAAGAACTGAAACAAATACTTTTGAATACAGCTGAGCGAATCTCTAAATGATATCCTGATATATTTTTAATAGCAGCAGATAAAATAAAACTTTATACAAATAAGATGATGAGATTACGATTTAATCGCGACGATATCATGAAATTTAGTCATAATTGTCTTTCTCGAATCGATATAGAAAATATTAATAATCATCGTATCTAAAACTAAATGTGTTGAATATTAACATTGATGTTGTTGATTTTCTTTTACCATCAGCTACATGTTTTTACTCTCATTCAATTTTATGATATTTTGCTGCAGATGTTATTCATTTAAATTTTATTTCTTCAGAAGTTTCGAAATTTATTGATATAACTGATTTTAGATCGTTAAAATTAGAACCATAAAACCCGGCCCCACGTCATGTGTTTTCTTTTGGTGTGACCAAATCTAAATTTTCTAGACGATTGTCGGTTTTAATTTTATTAATATGGTCGATAACTAGACCTTTGGAATACCGCCACTAAAAGTTTCATAAACAAACCTATGCGACTGATAACAAACAAAATTAGTTTTTCCTCCACGTACCATCACATTATTATATCCATCTTTATTGAAATTTCTAATAACTTGTTTTGTTCTTATATGACGAATAATTCCCTTATCATTTTCCTCGTATAAATCATACATTGGGTGACGATGAAATTCATTTTGTAAGCCTGAATTTTCAATATTATTATCTGCAGCTGCGCCATTTGCTCTGAAAAAAATCGCTGTCTTTCTGGAAAATCGCCAACAGACAAAGTATGAATAAAATCTTTTCTAAACATTTCAATTCTTTATGTAGCATCACCTTTCACTGAAATTAACATTTCAACCGATAGTTAATATGCCAATAGCTTTATAGATGATATGTTGATAACATAACCATGTGCATTTGCAGCACATAAGTTGTTTTTTTGGGTGTATATGATACGTTTCTTGCTCTTCCGCTGTCAGTGGCAGATATCTCAAGATTTATGTAATTATACTACAAGTTGTATTATATCTCTAATTAAAACACTCAATTAAATATAAAACATTACTATATATAATGTTAAAATAAAAGTTTTATTACACACAGTAAGATTTATATGTTGATCTCTGACAAAAATTTAAGAACAAAAATGCTGTATAAATGTTAAAAACAATGATGACAGATGTTATCATTGGTCTGTTCTTTAAACAATGTTCCAAACGAATAAACTGCTGATCGCATTAACAAGCATTTTCCGCACAAAGTCGAACTTAATTTTGATGGTATCAACTTTCCATTAGCAGCAAATCATATACCAAAGTTTGAAAAACAAAAGGGCATCTCAGTAAATGTTTTCGGACTAGACGAGAAAGAAAAACGTTTACCCGAGTTATATCTCAGAAATTGGTTCACAGAAAACAATCAATTTATTATTTTATATGGGACGTTACTGTTGGATAATTTTTTCACGGCTTAGTTGGCGGACAATACAGTAAAAAAAAAAAACAAGAAATTTTTTATATTATAGATGTATGCACGGTTTTCGATCCATGGAAGACTGCAGGAACTTCTCAAATACTGTTTCAACATTCAAAACATAACTATGCCCAGAGAAGAAAAAGAACACATTAAAATCTAAAAATTATAATCCTAAACTAAATATTAATTTTATTATTTACGCCGATTTGGAGTGTCTACTCGTTCCTGTGGTTGGAACAGAAAATAATCCGAATGAATGCAGTACTAGAAAAATACAACAGCATATTCCCTGCGGAGTAGCTTATAAAGTAGCGCCAGCGATAAATTTTCATCTCCTATAGAAGTGAAAATCCTGCCGTGTGTTTACGAAACAATTTAATAAACGATGTTAATAAATTTTCTAACAGATTACTTAAAGCAGCTTTGATGAGAATAACGTCTAAACAACAATTGTATTTTTATGTTGCAGATAATTGTCATTTTTGTGAAATGTTGCTGGTGGCCTCCAATGAGTTCGTGATAAGGTGCGAGAAGATCATTGTCATTTGACCGACCAATATCGTGGAGCAGCTCATAACTGTTATAATTTAAAATTTCATGCTGCAGATTTTATTCCAGTAGTTTTACATAACTTTCGTGGCTATGATAGTCACATGATTGTAGAATCTTTTGGTGATAAAAACAATAAAGCTAAACTAAAATTAACTAACGTAATAAAATGTATTTCAAATAATGTTGAGAAGCATATGTCAGTGACCCTCGGAATATTACGCTTTATTGAGAATATGCAATTTATGGCAGCATCATTAACCGAGTTTAATAAATGTTGCAGCATTTTTAATAATCTGCAAAGTTGCTTCGGTAAAAACTATTTCGATCTTACAAACAAAAGTTATCTTTCCGTACGAGTTTCTCGACGATGGGAGCAGATTTAATGAAACTTTTCTACCTAACAAATATAAATTTTACTCGCAGCTCAAAAATGAAAACATCACAGATGACGAGTACAATATACACAAGATATGTGGAATAAATTTGGCTGTAAAACATTTGGATATTATCACAATTTATATTTGAAAACTGATGTATTATTGCTAACTAATGTATTCGAGAATTTTCGTCAAGTTTTTATGTAAATTACAGATATGGCCTATGTTGGTATTGCTCTGAACCAGGGCTACCTTGAGACGCTCTACTAAAAACGAGCAAAATAAAACTAGACCTTTTAACAGATGCCAATATGTTTAACTTTATTGAAAAGGCATCAGAGGTGGAATTAGCGTTACAAAATAACATATGCAGTAGCTAATAACAAGTAGCTCAAAAGTTATGATAAAAATCTCCCGCCGAGTTACATTATTTATCTGGACTGTGTGAACCTTTATGGTGGATTTTTCACAGCCAATGCCTTGCGGTGGGTTTCATTGGATAACTCCAGATCAATTTCGTAGAAAAACTAAAAAAAGATATTTCATATTTAATTGAAGTTTATCAAGATTATCGTAGTTCGTTACGTGATCTACATAACGATTATTGTTTTGCGCTAAGTCAGTGACGATTGATCATTGTTTATTATCGTCTGAACAACTAGCAACGGCAACAGCAAAACTTCAATTGTTAATAAGATGGTTCCAAATTTGTTAGATACATGAAATTACGATTTGCATTACAAAAATTTAAGCAGGCAGTAAATGCACTACTAATTCTGAGAAAAGTCAATCGCGTGTTAAAGTTTAATCAGTTGCGGTGGATGGCAGATTATATTGACTTCAATATGAGACGTTGTGCTGAGACTAAAACTGAATTTGTGAAAAACTTCTTCAAGTTAATAAACAGCTCGGTGTTTGGTAAGACGATGGAAAATATTCACAAAAGAGTTTCTATTGAAAACGTTCACGACATTAATCGTAGAAATAAATTAGTTAATGATGATCGTTTTGTTAGCACGAAAATATTTAATGAAATTCTTGCTGCAATACAACGACGAAAGACAAATTTAAAATTAAATATGTTGGTGCAGTTGTACTTGATATATCAAAGTGGCTGATGTACAATTTTCGCTATATTTTTACTAAAAAGCAATGTCCATATTCGGAGTTGCTATTTACTGATACGGACTCGCTAGTTTATAATATAAAATGTGAAAATGTATATTAGGATATTTACAATAATAAAGATCTATTTGATTTATCAGATTATCCAACATGTAGTTGATTGCATCAAAATTCGGAAAAGATAGTTATTGGAAAATGTAAGGGCGAATTTGCATTTGTACCGGTGAGAGTGTATTTTGTGACTAAGAAACAAAATGTATGATGTCATATTTGATGAAAATAAACTGACAAAGAAAGCTAAAGGTATCCCTCTCAGATATTTGAAAAGATGATGAATTTTGACGATTTCAAAGCAACTCTAAACAACAGCGTCAGTGTTATCAAAATTAATGTCAGTAGGATGAATCATTATAAACTTGAAACGAATTCTATTATAAAACGTGGTCTAAGCAACTTTGATGATAAAAGGTATTGCAGAAACGGAATTATTACGCTAGCACTTGGACATTAATCAAGAAATATTTTCTAAAAATCAGAACTAATGTTTGAAAATTTAACATTAGTTGATAGAGTAATATCAAAATAAAAAAAATTATTTAATAACCAGCAATTATCTTTACAATTTAATGATGAAATTTCAGGTATTTAGTTTAGCAAATTTGATAAAATCAAACTTTTCTTTATAACAGACGATATAAAATAATTTCATTACCTCGAATATTTACAAGATGCACTTTAATTAAAATATGAAAATTTACATAATCCAAACAGCAAAGGTCGGCATACAAAAATAATCATAGACCTAGAAAGGTCGAAGGGTTTTGCAAAAAGGTAGTAAATATCTTCTCAGTAAAACAGCCATGAAAAAAACTATTCGAAACTCACCATAAAGTATCTGGTAGGATTATATTCTTGTTATATAATTATGATACCACATTATACTTGGTAGCGAGTGTTGATATGCTTGTGGTAGGTCTAGAAATATAGTTTTGTGTAATATATATATATATATGTATATATGTATGTATATATATATGTATATATATATATGTATATATATATATGTATATATATGTATGTATATATATATATGTATGTATGTATGTATGTATGTATGTATGTATGTATGTATGTATGTATGTATGTATGTATGTATGTATGTATGTATGTATGTACGTACGTACGTACGTACGTACGTACGTATGTATGTATGTATGTATGTATGTATGTATGTATGTATGTATGTATGTATGTATGTATGTTTTAAAAAGGGAGATAATGCTGTTCTAGCTTAGTTTAAAATGTTTCGTATTTCTTTTCTAATGAAATTTAATAGAGTTGTAAATCTGATAGTATTTTTAAGACTTACAAATCCTGGTAGCAGTTTTGTATTTGCTAAAGTAACTATCAATTCCTTTTATGTACCAAATTATTGCTACTATATATTCTTCTTTAAAAGTTAAATCCACCTGTACAGACTCAAATCTGCTTGTGTATTATACGAGAGCATATTTTAGTCTGTGCAATTTTGCAGCAAGTGAAACAAACCTCCAGGGGCCTAATGCTATGGCACATTTTTGTCTGTAGTGTAGCCTCGACTTGTAAGCACGTACGTATGGTATATCATTAATCCTTTCAAAATATGATTATTACTCTTCAGTATATAATGTAGTCATTTCCGCCAGAAGCCTTTGTAGAAATTGATCATTCTGCACTGTCTTGACAAAGATAAATACTAGGCCATATACAATCCAGTCTATGTTTAGCCAACATTACAGATTAGTCTTTCGGAAGAAAAATAAATAAAAAATCTTATATGTTTCGATTTATTATTAATAATGTTTTTAGAATGAGATATTTTTATCTTTTGTGATCTTAATTTAGCCTCGACTTGTAAAGGAGTATCATTTATGTAATGTATAATAGTACTCATTATAAATCTTATACAGTCAACATTAACATTTCATTTCTATGTGTAATATAAAACCTAAAATTTATGTATTTCTCGATTTATTTATAATATCGTTTTCAAAACGGAAAATATAATGCAAAATTACAAATTTTCAGAATCATAAAATGTACTGCTGTTTGGTAAATATATGATAACTTTTTCAATTTTTTCAATATATATATATATATATATATATATATATATATATATATATATATATATATATATATATATATATATATATATATATACATATACATACATATACATACATATACATACATATACACATACATACATACATACATACATACATACATACATACATACATACATACATACATACATACATACATACATACATACATACATACATACATACATACATACATACATACATTCGATTCCCATCGGGGATGAAATCGTTCGGTAGACTCTTGGCATCATTTTTAAGAGGATGAGGGGACCCAGAGGATATTCCTCAAAATCCAACAGACAAAATACACTTAATCACCATGTGAATATGTGTTGTCTGCAATTTTGCAATCCCTAGGTGTTTTCCTGTTGGGACAGTGTACGAAATCTGTTGTACGTAGATAAGGTTACCCCGCTAGGATATGTTAATTTAAGTTTGTGTTGTGTTAAGTTGTGTGCTGTTTTATGTTTGTGTTGTGTGTGCATTTGTGTGTGCGTGTGTGTGTTTGTGTGTGTGTCGTGTTTTTGTGTAACCTCTGAACTTGTTAAAATGTTTTATTACAAGCTAGGATTTCATTGGGTTAATCTGTGGTTTCCTATGATAAGTTATATGTAACCTTTGATTCTGGTATGATGTTGTTTGGCAACTCAGGAGATCACAATGAAGTGTTGGCCAACAGGCGCTCGCTCTGATGATAATATTGTTGATTCTACAACCAACAATGCACTGGCGTAACATCCTACCAAGCTAAGAATACTTTTTAATTCCTATCTAACCTGATTTGTACGACATACAAACGAATAAATTCAAACAATTATCTTAAGACTCCTATCAAGAAAACAAATGTATAAATTCAAACAGTACTCTTGTGGCTCAGATCAAAGAAAACATATCTGGACTAAGGCAAATAAACTCAATTATCTTCAAACTCATATCAAAGAAATAATATATGAAACTAAGGTCTTATAACTTGCTCTCTTTTCCCCTTTTATATAATTGTCTCTTTACCGTTTCTCAAGACCTTCGCCTCAGGTAGAACTTAGACTGTGTAATTTTAAGGTGTAAGACATCTATAAAACACGAACATTCGCATGGAAACACGCACCTAATGGTGAACTTAGTATCTTAGGTGTATTTAACAGCCAAAATTACAAACGTCTGTCGAGGTTTTGAGAAATCCACATAATTTTCGGCAAAGTTTCAAACTTCTGACAAATTTTTCAGCAAGTACAAACAATATTTCTGCGACATGTCAACTCTTGCCATTTATTACAACAGTCAAAGATACCCAAGTTAACCTCATATTGTTATCAAACGGATTTCATTAATGATCACTCATACCCATATCGTAACGATAAAAATAATATATCCTTCTTAATACCCTGGCGTGGATTTAATTTCGTGCCAATAGAGTTCATTAGCTTAACACAGCTGTCTCGCGCTGGCAACTGTACATAACAAAATTATACTGTTACAAATACGTCATATTAAAAATAAAAATTGTTCAAATATTTTTCCTGTGTATGTGATATTCTTTAACACAATCATCTGTTCTGAGATTGCCACATATCAAACGTATTTCTAAATGATATGTTAGGGGGCCCCGAGTAGCCGAGTGGTCTAAAGCGCTGTCTGTTACGGATCGCTGTCATCTCACCTCTGTCTGCGTGGGTTAGAGTCTAGAATTCGGCGAATGTGGATATGTGGGAAAGCTTGCCAGTAGCTACTCGTGGGTCGGTGGTTCTTTCCGGTGATTTCCCGGTTTCTTCCTCCACCATTAATACTGGCCGCCACGAATAGCCTATCGTGTGCTGAAAAAAGGCGTTAAACCCTACAAAAACAACAATCTAAATGATATGTTACAATGGATCAAGCGTGATGCAGTCAAGTCAATGACATAGTTTTTAAAATATTTCGTATGTAGACTCAAAGAGACAAATGCTTGTAAGTTTTAAGCAAAGCAATTTATTTATAATTCTCTCTCTCTCTCTCTCTCTCTCTCTCTCTCTATATATATATATATATATATATATATATATATATATATATATATATATATATATATATATATATATATATATATATATATATATATACGTGTGTGTGTATGGATGGATGGATGTGGATGCATGCATGTATGGATGGATGGATGGATGTATGGATGTATGTATGCATGTATATGTATATATGTATATAAGCAAACTTCCTTTAACCGACTTGCAAGAAGAAACAGAAGCCAAGATGTCTTTGTTTATTGCTGTCGGTGCACAATATAGCAACGTACTTTCTACTGAATCAATATCAACAGTAATTATCAGTTTTCGAGACAAGTCTTGAAGCAAAATACAGTATTGAATTACGGTTGAACTATCGATGGAATTTGTCAAATTATATTGTCTCTTTGTAAATATGAAGACTGTGATCTTTTAAACAGTGTTGTTTGACAGAAGGATATCTCAGTTGGTGAACCTCCCCTGGGCTTTTTTTATATTAAAGATTAAATAATTGCGATGAAAGTTACATTTAAATAATTAAAACTGCTGTTCAAATTAAACATGTGACGAATCTCAGAAAGTTGTGTATAAATCTAATGCCCTTTAAAAATCAAATCAAGAAAATCATTCAATTCCTTTATGCCTACCATAAGGAGAAGCGTGTCATTTTATGATACTGTTTGACAGTCCCTCCGTCATCCTTTTCCCTATTTGTTCTGAACATAATAACTCAAATTCTTCGTCATACATCGTTGCCAAGCTCTACAGATAGACTGCATCTGGGATAAGGAAAAAGCCTATCAAAATTTGGGGTCAAAAGGTCAAAGATCAAGATCATCTTGACCGAAAGAAGAAAATGGCTTCCGCAGAGTAACATTAGTTATACATCACAGACCAAACTTTGTGGATGTCTTGCACTTGGTGAAAGACAGAAGACGTTTAATTTGGAGTCAAAAGAGTCCAAGATCAGGGTCAGCGTCACTGAGAAATGTTGTCTGCACAAAAAAATTAAATTGCTGACCTTGAACCTCGCCAAAGTTTGTGTATGGATTATACTTTAGTAAGAAAAAAAACTTCTTATTTTGAGGAAAAGAAGTAAACTATCAACGTCACTGTGTGAAAGTCGAAAATTGTCATTTCTGAACAGTATATTTAAGAGTTCAATGTTGTTTGTTTTCTCTCCAAAGGGCGTTGTGTAAGCTGTATGAGTCAGCAATTGATAGTTTATACCACAATAAACATATAAAAACAATATTAAACTCTTATAATTGTAATTATTTATAATTTTATTTATTTATTATTGTTTTATTTTTTGCTTGTTTTTTAAGATATTTCCTATAAGTTTTCAATCCTTATTTAAGCGCATGAATTCTTGTTGATGACGTCCGATACATGGCTATTTAAAGACCATATTCTCCATCTGTAACGAAACAGTTACGTCTGAGGTGGGCAACCCTATCTTCAATCGCCACAAGTGGCGAATTGACCATGAAAGCTTGGCTGAACTTTCACATAGTGTGGCAAATTTCGCTTTACAAGTGTGGCGAATGAGAAAAATAGGTTTCCCGTCTAAGAGCTACATCAACATCAAACAAATAATTCTACCAATGGTAGGCGATAAGAGGCTTTGAACTGTCCACGACATTATCTTAATCTGTTATCTTAATTGGTATATATGATTTGAATAGAAGTTCAATAGTCAAAGCAATGGATGTGTTATTTTGTTTTACATACGAATAACTCTTTGATTTTATGCTCATATGAGCTCATTGTTACTTGGTCGATATTCAAGCAGTGCAAGACCTCGACCATGATAATTACGATGGAGGACCAGCGAGCTTTTTATCCAAACATCTCCAAATCATAACTCTCAAGGTCAACATCTTAAGCTACAAGACTGTAAATCCTATTGTTATAATGTTAGTCTTTCAACTCCCCTCATCCTAATCATTATATCCATGTGTCTATAGTTTCAAATTCATTTGTAACGAGCCGCATTGGAAGTGCTGTACAATACAGACCCAATATTCTTCTTGGCAGATTTTGAGTTTCCAGCTTTTTCAAATCTAATTAAAGTAAGAATTATTTATCTCCAGAAATTTTTTAATTTTTGAAAAAAATAATTCTGTGAAATCAATTTATAAAATTTTCTTTATAGAAATTAAACCCACCATTTTTACTTCGTTTTTAAGGTATGCGGTGTGTATGCCTTCCGATTCATTGTTTACATTAGTTGCTTTGCACATGATTATTTAAAGAAGTATAAAGTAGTTCTCTGTACAGTCTATACATTAATAAATGCAGCTTGACCTGATCACATGGTCGTGTTCTGACCAATGGAAATCTTCCCTATACTTATGATGCAACTACAATCATCCTCGCTTATAAATGGAGTCAAACTGCAAAAAAAAGATCATGATCTGCCGAAGAATAAATCACTGGCCGCTCTGGGTTCTGTGCAATCTGTAGTTGGACTCGTTCTATAAACCAGTATTGACGGTAGTAACCTTAGTTCTTTATAATGTGCCTTGACCAAAAGCATGTGGAGGGCATGCACTTAAAATATGGAAGAGGAATATTACTTTTGTGGTTAAAGTTGTGGAGGTGTTAATCATCGCGTCTTAAAGAAAAATTGGTTTGGCACAATGTTTTTTTTTAAGCAATTTCCTTGACCAAACTTTGTGGATGATTTCTTTCTTATTGTAATAAAAAGCCAACAGATTTTGGGGTCTAAAAGTCAATGATTACAGACACGGTGAAAAGTCAAATAAAAAAATCATGACTTCAGCACAGTGAGAGGTAATATACTTTGATGGTTAATACATGTTATAGATTGCTTAACCTAAGTGATCTTGAAGGACGGTTCGACTGTAATTTGACAACATGATTTTGTGACAAAAGAAATTACAGAATCTAATTTTTAATTGTTCGTGAGGGAACCATATTGCATGTACCACCAATAGTATTGATGTCTTGAAATGCTGTCAAATGCGAAATAAGACCTTAATCGATAGTCTAAGCCTTGAGGTCTGACGTCTTATTTGCACACAAAAAGATACTCAAATATGCCTTGGGACAACACACGCTACATTAAGTTGCAGTGCTCAAGCTAGGAAATTGTTGCTTTTATATGGAAGGAAGCAGGAGAGTCATGCATGTTATTATGGGTAGATTTAATTTATGATTCTTGATAAAAAAAAAATTAAAAAAAACGGGTGGGGTCTTTCCTGAAACAAATAACAGAAAGTCATATACATTCAGATATATCTTGTTTACCTTTAAGAAACCAATTTAGAAAACCGGAAAATTTTGGCAACAAAGATGAAGCATTCTGCGCACGTATTTGACGTGAGCCAGAGTTATTTCCTTCAAATTAAAGATCTTTATATGTTTACGCTTACTTTAGATTACTTCCATAATTAATTTTTCGTTTAATTAACTGTGGCACATGGCATTCTGGTGCCCAGCCAATATAATAAATTAGACTAATTGTAGTTTCGTGTACGTGGAACTAGACTAATCCCTTTAGAGTGGGAATAACACGGTAACCATGACTGACAGTATCTAATAGGCTATATTATGTCATCAAAGTTCATTAATCTTGTGCATACTTCAGTACAGGTTCAACCAGCCTATTGAGGCTAATAGTACGTAAACCAGTCTATTTAGGCTAATAGTACATAAACCAGTCTATTTAGGTTAATAGTACGTAAACCAGATCGAATCAATCAAGATTAAATTTAAAAATCGTAGCGTTTCAGACGTTTTACGTGATGTGCAACTCAACTAGAATTTCCAAAATGAAGACAGATGCGTTAATTTTGCTTGACAGGAAATGCATCTGGGAGGCCAAAAATGTTTCTTATTGACACTGACATACAACACCAGTCTATATAATAACTTAATGCGTATCTAACTTTAAAAAATAGGATAGACTCCGATTTGCTGCCACACAATCATCGTCAGACGAAGGTCTATGTTACTGACATGAAATTATCATATAGAACTGACGGGGGGGGGGACACTGATCTTCCAGTAAATTATTTGACCACGGATAGTTGTGTGCTGCTTGCGTTTGTAATTGTGCATTGTAAATATTAAAGCATAAATTGTATCGCTTTCCATTTATATTCAATTGAGATGTACCTTGCAAAAGCACTAGACTGAAGGGACAATTAACAGAATGTCTAAAACAAGAAGGAAAAGTAAATAATGAATTAGGTACTAAACATATGAAATGTGTTGATAGATCATGATCGATGTGTGTAATTAATTAAGTCTATTCACATTAATTTTAATTTGATAATTCATTGTGTTGACGGATCATGGTCGGTGTGTGTGTATATAAGTACATTAAACTCCCATCGTGTGGTCTAGTCATTGTTTGTGTGTATGTAACTACAGTCTATTCCCATTAATTTGATAATTAATATGTTGACTAGTCATTGCAATTAAGTACAGTCTTGTTTCATTAATCATACAAGTTAGATAATTTTTAATTCGTACTCGATGGAGATTCGAACCCAAGTCAGCGGGTAAACGGCACAAATCGCCTTGCCTGCATGTACCAGCCCAAATTCCTTCACGACTAAGCACGCATAACCAAACAATAATACGATTGAATCGGTGTTATATATACTCATGCGTAGCAGACACTCACATAACGACCAAAAAATTGATTCTCATCTATCTAGACAGTCATTCCAGATTCCTATGAAAGAAATCAAGGTATATATAATTAATTATACAGAATTATAAATATACACCTGAGAGAACGGAAAGTGCTATCCCAGGATTCTAGAGAAGAATGCTTGATAATATTAGGCAGAATTAATATTTTTAAACGATTATATATAACACCGATTCAGTAGCATCATTTTGCTGATGCGTGCTTAATCGTGAAGGAATGTGGGCTGGTGCCTCCAGGCAAGGCGATGGGTGTTGTTTCATTAGAGTACGAATTAAAAATTCTCTAACCTGTATGATATATTATTTGTATTAAAATAATAATTCTGCGTATTATTATCAAGCATTCTTCTATAGAATCCCAGGAATAGCACTTTCCGTTCTGTCTGGTGTATATTTATAACGGAGAACTGGCTTGAAAAAACTGGTGTGACTGCTTCAGAGGAACTGGAGATAGTTTTTATCGATCATATCCTGAATTATACGCTTTACGAGTGAAAGAAAGAAAGAAATAGGAAAGAAGCAATCAAATTCAAAAGAGATAAAATGAAAGAAGATGACTTATTTAAATAATATAGCTGCCATTTATAACGAAACGAGGAATTTCCGTTTTATTAATATCACAATGTCATACAAAGAAAGCATGAGAGAGAAAAAAAAAACATTTCTTCCAAAGATATTGGATTGCATATTTTTTGGAAGTAAAAACCCAGTTTTATTCAGCTGACAGCGACTCTCCGTGACAAACAGAGGAACTCAATCTAACTTAGAACTAATTTCAAATTCTCCACACAGCAGCTGTAGCTCATAGTGTGAGATGCATTGTCTTTGATTCCTAAACTGGCATAACAAATTTATTAAATTGAACTTGAAATTAAACTGTATAAATTTTATGTCTAAGTGTATGACAAATTCTAAACTATTTATTTTGTGTTTAAGATCTATAACAAGTTTTAACAAGGTTTTTACGCATAACACTAATATTTTTGCCTACAGGAGTAGTTTTGGAATAGATGACATTTTATAGACTGGTATGTAAGACCGATTGCCTTTTTAAGACTGGTATGAACAATTTGTGACAATTTATTGACTGGTTTGATTATTTGTTGTCAATTTAAAGACTGGTGTGAATGACTGACGATAATTCATAGACTGGTATGAATGACTGGTGACAATGTATAGACTTGTTTGAATGTTTGATGACAATTTACAGACTAGTATGAACGACTAAGGACTGGTATGAATGATTGATAACATTTTATAGACTCGTATGACTGACTGATGACAATGTGTAGACTGGTTTGAATGATTGCTGAAAAGCACAATAAGAGTTAAGATACGTACAAAGATCTTAACCCTGACAGATGATTCAAGCTGGTCTCTTCAGAATTCAGAATCATTACCTATTGGAAATATTGTACATGTGAGAATTCTTGGAAATTCCCGGATTTTAATTCAAAACTCCAGTCGGGATTTTTTCTCCACACGGATTCGCTTGATGTATTCAGCCTTTCATAAATACAAAGTTTCACCCAAATGTGTATGTAGATAGCTGGTGTTCAAAAGACAGCTCTGGTGGCTTAGTGGTTAGAGCGTACGCCGAATCAGGATAATGTGACTGGGTGGGACATCATGCTACATGTCTGGGCATGATGCCCCAGTGCTAGACATAACCGTAAACTGCCACACTGCCGACCTCGTAGAGATATGACTGCAAAATTGTTAAAGCTACGTTAAAATCTGAATCACGCGCACGAGCGAGGGTCCATATAATGAAGATGTGCGAAACCAAAATCAGAATTTATTAATTACTTTTTACAACGAAACATCCATCCTTATCAATTTCCCTTAGGCTATTTTTTTTAGAAACTAGAATGCTTTCTTGAACTACTATACTGATTTATTCAAAGCTGATTCCGTAAATTAGCATCTCTGGTAGCCACTCATGCTATAAGCTGCGGTTCAATTAACATAACCGTAGCCATTTAACTTCTTTTTTTTATCCTCGTAATAGGTTGACCATTGGGTCGGGGAACCATCCTAAGGTCACCTTACAATCAAATATGTTTTTGATTCCGGATAATAAATAGAATGTATATTAAAGAAAAAGAAAAAAAAGACAACACACACACATGCACACATACATATGGCACACAATCTCTTTAGATAGCCTATTCAATGTAACTAGACAAATACATGTAGGTGACAGGATTTTGAAAATAGTGTTTTGTTTCTGGTTTACCATCTAATCAGATACAAATTACCTATTCATCTGTTGAAATCCATTTTTTTTTAAAAATTTGGTCCTCTTTTTTGTTTACCTTAGCAGCATATTTTTCAACGTTCTTATACATTACAACTCTCTTCTTAAAAGCATAAATTTAAGGATTTTCCATATTAAATCTGAAAGTGTAAATATAATAGTGTTAAAAAAAAACTGTACCAGAACTATGAAGTAATATTGCAATCATAGAAGAGATGTTCAATATTTTCATTCTAACTCTTACAAAACGTACATTTGTTGTCGTCCAATATGTTAATTTTTTTTCAAATAATCATTAGTAGCGATTATTCTATGGATTAATTTAAGTTGAAAGAGATTAACTGGGTATCCTTTGTACAAAATTTCGCCCGGTAGCCATTTAACGTCTTGTTACGGTGCAAAGGACAGTTTTATGGATGCTGACTTAACCACTCTATTAAAAAAAAAATCATGAAAAATAAAATAAATAAGGTCGAAAAGGTCCATATTTGTGGACAGATATACATTAGAACGTCATTCACTGACCTAACAAGTCAATTGAAGTTCGTAGTAAAAAAAACTTTATATATACCACTGCCCTCATTTTTCGTATCCAAAGGTCACGTTTGACACAAAGTAATGGCCCTTTTTAGAGCAAATCACACATACACACACACACACACACAAATCATTGCGTACTAAACAGGTAAATGCAGTTCAAAACAGTTGCCATCTATCATTTTTTGAGATAGTATATTCGCCTTGAAACTATGTGTTTACTGCTGCAGTTGGCAAGTTCTGCTTTCTAGTTTCATTGTTTGCCTACTGTGTAGTAACGATAAGAGGTGTACATGCCTTTGGTCATTTTCAAGCCCGAAATACAAATATTACAAATATATCAATATATTTAATTATTTAAACGATAATAGTTGAAAAAGTCATATCATGATCTTCAGTTCAGAAATTTGACAGGCACCAGTTTATGAAACTGTCCCAACGTCACCACAGTCTCTTTATGCTGTCGCCTATATACATTAAGTACACTTAAGAGTGCACTAGGTAATACACTTTGTAAATCTCGGACTGAAACGATCATGGAATGATTATGAACTACACAGAACTATTATTATACTTCTTACTTTGTTTAAATAAATAATTCTTGCAAACAAGTTAGAGCAACATGAGCGAGTTAAGTACGCGCAATTACATCTTGAACTAATTACACGGACCTCAATTAATAAAGACTGTACTCTGTAAAGTGTTTATATATTGAAAGGTTTTAGCAATAATTGATCAATGTCACTCGAGGAATGGCCGACTTATATTCGTAACCTGTTAACTGAAGCAATTTGAGTTTAAAAGCAATTGAGTTTGAAAGCATATACACATTAAAACAAATAACAATATTACATTTGACAGGTACAAGTTAGAAATACCAATATGCCAATAAAAATGGCATATTTAGCATGAAATTTTAAGCTTTTGTGACAAAGGATTCCTGATTTATGAAGGATGGTGCGGTGATCATGGGATTCAAATATTGCTGTAATATACACTACTTTTTAATTGGGTTAAGATATAGGGTATGTAACAATAGTCTACATGCATACATCACCTAAGTTTGAAAATTAGATCATATTGAATCATTTTTATAAAGCTCAGGCACTCTACTTTAGCTGCATCCAAACTTACATTTCGATCGGTGTAGGTAAAATAGAATTCAGTATATCGAGAGTGTGACGATATATAACATCAATACGAAAATTAGGTAACATCAACCTACATCTGGTACGGTTGAATAGAAAACCTTTTTGAAATGAAGCCACATACCAGTTTTGATGCGTGTAGGTGAAATACGATTTAATATTCTGAGTGTGTAACGAATGAATTGATGAAAACATACAAAGTATTCAGATGTGCGAATCAGGCGACACTGACCTAATTTTGATATAATTTTTCTTGTTGAGATAGATTTTCAAATCAATGTATCTTAAATATAGATAAAACTTGACGCTCAGCATTAAGATGTTAGTGTTAGGACTGGTCGGCCTGGTGTCAGGATAATGTGACTGGGTGGAACATCATACTAAATGTCTGTAACATGATGCCCCAGCGCTAGACATCACTATAAACTGCCACACTGCAAACATTGTAGCAATATGACTGAAAAATTGTTGAAGCTAAGTTAAAATACCATAATCACATCACATCACATAATCACAAACTTTTGTCATGGTTGAGTAACTCTACAAGAGATGCAATTTATATATTAAATTTGAAGGGGTGGGTGAAAAGGGTCTATTATATCGATCGAGTTATTAAAGTCACTCAAATACTTAAATCAGATCATACTGACCCACTTTAGAAATGACAAAGGCAATCTTTTGAGATGCCTATACGTACAAAGTTTTATTGAATTAGGATCAAATATAATAGAACATAGCCAATCAAAAGCTTAATATACAAAATCACTCAAGTGTAAAAACTGCGTTTAAATGAGCAAAGTTTGCAGCGGTTGATTTACTAACACTAAAATGTGTCCACGAGTCAGTCTTCACGAGCGCAGGTAAAATAGATTACAATATATTGAGGGTAATGAACCAATAAGAAAGAAAGAACTTTTTGCATTTAGTCTATAGGACACGAGTAAATTATATACATATACATCTGATACAAACATTGACGTTGAAACCTTAAGAATATAATGAAAAACAAATTTATCGAATTTATAAACATTCTATAAATACGATTTATATATACTTTCGTATACATAAATTCCCAATCTCACACATTTATGTTTTTATTCAAGTGTAAAATATATATATATATATATATATATATATATATATATATATATATATATATATATATATATATATATATATATAGATATATATATATATATATAAAGAATACAAATCATATGGCGAATAACAACCCTTTCCAGCGTACTGGATCCACCAAGGGATCACGTGTGTCAGGGATTGATTAAAATAGATGCAATACACTGACGACGAACAGTACGAAACTAGTAACTAACTAGCCTAAGCGCTTTCGACTCTTAATGAGTCTTCTTTCAAAGGCAAATACAAGCTGGTTGTATTTATAGTTTTAACACATGTGGAGACAGCCATGTAGAGGTTTACAAATACAACGTTCTTGTGTTTATTTGTTTGTCGTATATATGCTTTGTATTTGCCTTTGAAAAAGACTCATTAAGAGTCGAAAGCGCTTAGGCTAGTTAGTTATTAGTTTCATATTATTCGTCGTCATATATATATATATATATATATATATATATATATATATATATATATATATATATATATATATATATATATATATATATACATATGCTTACATAGACCTATATACGTATGTACATAGTTACATTAACAAATGAGACAGTTGATAGGCACACAACACACTAGAGACCTATACCTGCATATATGTATACATGGTGTATGATACGAAGTAATAATACAACATGTTAATTTGTGACCTGTAAAATACCCCCATGAAAATGCTTTTTGAATCACTTGTGAAAGCTTCAATACAAACTCATTTGAGAGAAGACACAAAACATTGTCATCAATATATCAACAGTATTTGGCATGCACTACTTAAATAGTCTCAAAAGCACATTATACTAGAAATATGACATAGTAATGCATGTATGAAACAATGAAAAGTTGTTGTGGTTGTTGTTGTTGTTGTCGGCCAGTATTAATGATGGAGGAACAAACCGGGAAATCACCGGAAAGAACCACCGACCCACGAAAAGCTACCGGCAAGCTTTCTCACATATCCACATTCGCCGAATCCTAGACTCGAATTCACGCAGACAGAGGTGAGATGGCAGTGATCCGTAACGGAGAGCAGAATTAAATTTAGTATTCATCATATTACGTTCAATTATTGCTCTATAGATATGATTTCCCATATATCTAACCTCAGTAACTGTAGTGGAATAGAGTAATTTGATAAACATCAACATGCCTCTAAAAGCATAAAAGTTTATATATTCCTTTCTTAGCTGTAAGTAACATTGGCAGTATAGAATAAAGTCATACTTCTCTTTCCAGCACTTTGCAATAATTACAAATTCTTTGTTCACTTGGTGTGCTATCTGGTCTCTTCCAGTTCCATGATTCAACGTGTAAAATACGGGCAGACATCTTTAATTTTAAAATGGAGTTTCTAAATTTTGTCACTGTTACTATATTTAAATGCTCCTTATAGCCAAACGTTTGTGAAAAATTTCTCTATAGTCTAGCTCTTGAAGATCCATAGGTAAAAGAACATTAGTCACTTGAACGTGGAGATAGGGTCATGCCAGACCGAGCAGGTGACCTAGTGGTTAGAGCATACGTCTCGGATGCGAAACGGCGCGGGTTCAAACCCCAGCATAGTCAAACAGAAGACTTATAAAAATGGTACTATAGCTGCCTCGCTTGATGCTTAGCATTAAGAGGTTAGTGTTAGGACCTGTCAGCCTTGTGTCAGGACAATGTAACTGGATGGGACATGATGCTGCATGTCTGAGGCATGATGCCCAATGCTAGACATCACTAGAAAACTGTCACACTGCAGACATCGTACACACACACATACACACACACACACTAATATATCAGAGCAACTTTTGTGGAGATTTATCTACACACCAAGTTTAAGTAGGGTCGATGAAATATGATCCAAAATATAGAAAGCTTACCGGTCAATAAGCTGAGTTTTTTAATTAAAAATGTCAATTTATAGTATTAAAAAAGTTACAGTGGCCATACTTTGGTAGGCATGAAATGCATCTACACATGTATGTTTATGAGTGTGCAGCTGAAATGGAGTCCAAGAAACTGAGTGTGCAACAAACGAACAGACGGACAAACATACGTATGAATAAACATGTGAGAGAACACTAGACCACTTCTAACTTCGTTTACGAATTGATGACAAATGATTTTAAATACTCCAAGCATCTCAAATGTTAGCATCACAGGGAATCCGTGTGCATCTGTAGAATCCCAAAAGATAAAATAACGATGGGTCCGTGTGCATACCGAATGATAGCATTACGGGAAATTCGTGCGCAGCTGAAGAATCCCGAGTAAACCGGTCAACCTTTCAAGCATGGTTACTCATTTAGTACAAATTTTAGCTCTTGGATTGAATCCAATGACCGCAGAGGTATAAAACAAATGTGTTAACACTGTGCTATCCAGGTCCACATATAGAAAAGCAGGTGCCATTGAAGGCAATAGAAGTAATCACCAAACACGGATTTAATGGTATTTAACGGGATAGTGACATATGTAACAAGGCGATTGGAGTAAGTTGACTTGACCAGCGACGGCCTACTGGTCTTGGCACGAACCCTCATAATTCTGGTAACAAGTCTTGTATGCTAACCACTGGGTCAGTGCAACTCACACACATCCAAAGAACATAGAGAAAGTTAACAACGGTTGGAAGACTGGCTATCCATGAGTCAGCTCTGGGATTACACCCAAAACTACAAGGATACAAGACAAGAGTATTAATCGCTAAGTAGTATAGATAGATGATAATGTTGTCTCAGAGACCCCCTGCCCCCCCC
>JAEAOA010000965.1:0-40635 GCA_016746295.1 Potamilus streckersoni | reverse complement strand
GGTTGAACAATTTGTGACAATTTATTGACTGGTTTGATTATTTGTTGTCAATTTAAAGACTGGTGTGAATGACTGACGATAATTCATAGACTGGTATGAATGACTGGTGACAATGTATAGACTTGTTTGAATGTTTGATGACAATTTACAGACTAGTATGAACGACTAAGGACTGGTATGAATGATTGATAACATTTTATAGACTCGTATGACTGACTGATGACAATGTGTAGACTGGTTTGAATGATTGCTGAAAAGCACAATAAGAGTTAAGATACGTACAAAGATCTTAACCCTGACAGATGATTCAAGCTGGTCTCTTCAGAATTCAGAATCATTACCTATTGGAAATATTGTACATGTGAGAATTCTTGGAAATTCCCGGATTTTAATTCAAAACTCCAGTCGGGATTTTTTCTCCACACGGATTCGCTTGATGTATTCAGCCTTTCATAAATACAAAGTTTCACCCAAATGTGTATGTAGATAGCTGGTGTTCAAAAGACAGCTCTGGTGGCTTAGTGGTTAGAGCGTACGCCGAATCAGGATAATGTGACTGGGTGGGACATCATGCTACATGTCTGGGCATGATGCCCCAGTGCTAGACATAACCGTAAACTGCCACACTGCCGACCTCGTAGAGATATGACTGCAAAATTGTTAAAGCTACGTTAAAATCTGAATCACGCGCACGAGCGAGGGTCCATATAATGAAGATGTGCGAAACCAAAATCAGAATTTATTAATTACTTTTTACAACGAAACATCCATCCTTATCAATTTCCCTTAGGCTATTTTTTTTAGAAACTAGAATGCTTTCTTGAACTACTATACTGATTTATTCAAAGCTGATTCCGTAAATTAGCATCTCTGGTAGCCACTCATGCTATAAGCTGCGGTTCAATTAACATAACCGTAGCCATTTAACTTCTTTTTTTTATCCTCGTAATAGGTTGACCATTGGGTCGGGGAACCATCCTAAGGTCACCTTACAATCAAATATGTTTTTGATTCCGGATAATAAATAGAATGTATATTAAAGAAAAAGAAAAAAAAGACAACACACACACATGCACACATACATATGGCACACAATCTCTTTAGATAGCCTATTCAATGTAACTAGACAAATACATGTAGGTGACAGGATTTTGAAAATAGTGTTTTGTTTCTGGTTTACCATCTAATCAGATACAAATTACCTATTCATCTGTTGAAATCCATTTTTTTTTAAAAATTTGGTCCTCTTTTTTGTTTACCTTAGCAGCATATTTTTCAACGTTCTTATACATTACAACTCTCTTCTTAAAAGCATAAATTTAAGGATTTTCCATATTAAATCTGAAAGTGTAAATATAATAGTGTTAAAAAAAAACTGTACCAGAACTATGAAGTAATATTGCAATCATAGAAGAGATGTTCAATATTTTCATTCTAACTCTTACAAAACGTACATTTGTTGTCGTCCAATATGTTAATTTTTTTTCAAATAATCATTAGTAGCGATTATTCTATGGATTAATTTAAGTTGAAAGAGATTAACTGGGTATCCTTTGTACAAAATTTCGCCCGGTAGCCATTTAACGTCTTGTTACGGTGCAAAGGACAGTTTTATGGATGCTGACTTAACCACTCTATTAAAAAAAAAATCATGAAAAATAAAATAAATAAGGTCGAAAAGGTCCATATTTGTGGACAGATATACATTAGAACGTCATTCACTGACCTAACAAGTCAATTGAAGTTCGTAGTAAAAAAAACTTTATATATACCACTGCCCTCATTTTTCGTATCCAAAGGTCACGTTTGACACAAAGTAATGGCCCTTTTTAGAGCAAATCACACATACACACACACACACACACAAATCATTGCGTACTAAACAGGTAAATGCAGTTCAAAACAGTTGCCATCTATCATTTTTTGAGATAGTATATTCGCCTTGAAACTATGTGTTTACTGCTGCAGTTGGCAAGTTCTGCTTTCTAGTTTCATTGTTTGCCTACTGTGTAGTAACGATAAGAGGTGTACATGCCTTTGGTCATTTTCAAGCCCGAAATACAAATATTACAAATATATCAATATATTTAATTATTTAAACGATAATAGTTGAAAAAGTCATATCATGATCTTCAGTTCAGAAATTTGACAGGCACCAGTTTATGAAACTGTCCCAACGTCACCACAGTCTCTTTATGCTGTCGCCTATATACATTAAGTACACTTAAGAGTGCACTAGGTAATACACTTTGTAAATCTCGGACTGAAACGATCATGGAATGATTATGAACTACACAGAACTATTATTATACTTCTTACTTTGTTTAAATAAATAATTCTTGCAAACAAGTTAGAGCAACATGAGCGAGTTAAGTACGCGCAATTACATCTTGAACTAATTACACGGACCTCAATTAATAAAGACTGTACTCTGTAAAGTGTTTATATATTGAAAGGTTTTAGCAATAATTGATCAATGTCACTCGAGGAATGGCCGACTTATATTCGTAACCTGTTAACTGAAGCAATTTGAGTTTAAAAGCAATTGAGTTTGAAAGCATATACACATTAAAACAAATAACAATATTACATTTGACAGGTACAAGTTAGAAATACCAATATGCCAATAAAAATGGCATATTTAGCATGAAATTTTAAGCTTTTGTGACAAAGGATTCCTGATTTATGAAGGATGGTGCGGTGATCATGGGATTCAAATATTGCTGTAATATACACTACTTTTTAATTGGGTTAAGATATAGGGTATGTAACAATAGTCTACATGCATACATCACCTAAGTTTGAAAATTAGATCATATTGAATCATTTTTATAAAGCTCAGGCACTCTACTTTAGCTGCATCCAAACTTACATTTCGATCGGTGTAGGTAAAATAGAATTCAGTATATCGAGAGTGTGACGATATATAACATCAATACGAAAATTAGGTAACATCAACCTACATCTGGTACGGTTGAATAGAAAACCTTTTTGAAATGAAGCCACATACCAGTTTTGATGCGTGTAGGTGAAATACGATTTAATATTCTGAGTGTGTAACGAATGAATTGATGAAAACATACAAAGTATTCAGATGTGCGAATCAGGCGACACTGACCTAATTTTGATATAATTTTTCTTGTTGAGATAGATTTTCAAATCAATGTATCTTAAATATAGATAAAACTTGACGCTCAGCATTAAGATGTTAGTGTTAGGACTGGTCGGCCTGGTGTCAGGATAATGTGACTGGGTGGAACATCATACTAAATGTCTGTAACATGATGCCCCAGCGCTAGACATCACTATAAACTGCCACACTGCAAACATTGTAGCAATATGACTGAAAAATTGTTGAAGCTAAGTTAAAATACCATAATCACATCACATCACATAATCACAAACTTTTGTCATGGTTGAGTAACTCTACAAGAGATGCAATTTATATATTAAATTTGAAGGGGTGGGTGAAAAGGGTCTATTATATCGATCGAGTTATTAAAGTCACTCAAATACTTAAATCAGATCATACTGACCCACTTTAGAAATGACAAAGGCAATCTTTTGAGATGCCTATACGTACAAAGTTTTATTGAATTAGGATCAAATATAATAGAACATAGCCAATCAAAAGCTTAATATACAAAATCACTCAAGTGTAAAAACTGCGTTTAAATGAGCAAAGTTTGCAGCGGTTGATTTACTAACACTAAAATGTGTCCACGAGTCAGTCTTCACGAGCGCAGGTAAAATAGATTACAATATATTGAGGGTAATGAACCAATAAGAAAGAAAGAACTTTTTGCATTTAGTCTATAGGACACGAGTAAATTATATACATATACATCTGATACAAACATTGACGTTGAAACCTTAAGAATATAATGAAAAACAAATTTATCGAATTTATAAACATTCTATAAATACGATTTATATATACTTACGTATACATACATTCCCAAGCACACTCATTTATGTATGTATTCAAGTGTACAATATATATATATATATATATATATATATATATATATATATATATATATATATATATATATATATATATATATATATATATATATATATATAAAGAATACAAATCATATGGCGAATAACAACCCTTTCCAGCGTACTGGATCCACCAAGGGATCACGTGTGTCAGGGATTGATTAAAATAGATGCAATACACTGACGACGAACAGTACGAAACTAGTAACTAACTAGCCTAAGCGCTTTCGACTCTTAATGAGTCTTCTTTCAAAGGCAAATACAAGCTGGTTGTATTTATAGTTTTAACACATGTGGAGACAGCCATGTAGAGGTTTACAAATACAACGTTCTTGTGTTTATTTGTTTGTCGTATATATGCTTTGTATTTGCCTTTGAAAAAGACTCATTAAGAGTCGAAAGCGCTTAGGCTAGTTAGTTATTAGTTTCATATTATTCGTCGTCATATATATATATATATATATATATATATATATATATATATATATATATATATATATATATATATATATATACATATGCTTACATAGACCTATATACGTATGTACATAGTTACATTAACAAATGAGACAGTTGATAGGCACACAACACACTAGAGACCTATACCTGCATATATGTATACATGGTGTATGATACGAAGTAATAATACAACATGTTAATTTGTGACCTGTAAAATACCCCCATGAAAATGCTTTTTGAATCACTTGTGAAAGCTTCAATACAAACTCATTTGAGAGAAGACACAAAACATTGTCATCAATATATCAACAGTATTTGGCATGCACTACTTAAATAGTCTCAAAAGCACATTATACTAGAAATATGACATAGTAATGCATGTATGAAACAATGAAAAGTTGTTGTGGTTGTTGTTGTTGTTGTCGGCCAGTATTAATGATGGAGGAACAAACCGGGAAATCACCGGAAAGAACCACCGACCCACGAAAAGCTACCGGCAAGCTTTCTCACATATCCACATTCGCCGAATCCTAGACTCGAATTCACGCAGACAGAGGTGAGATGGCAGTGATCCGTAACGGAGAGCAGAATTAAATTTAGTATTCATCATATTACGTTCAATTATTGCTCTATAGATATGATTTCCCATATATCTAACCTCAGTAACTGTAGTGGAATAGAGTAATTTGATAAACATCAACATGCCTCTAAAAGCATAAAAGTTTATATATTCCTTTCTTAGCTGTAAGTAACATTGGCAGTATAGAATAAAGTCATACTTCTCTTTCCAGCACTTTGCAATAATTACAAATTCTTTGTTCACTTGGTGTGCTATCTGGTCTCTTCCAGTTCCATGATTCAACGTGTAAAATACGGGCAGACATCTTTAATTTTAAAATGGAGTTTCTAAATTTTGTCACTGTTACTATATTTAAATGCTCCTTATAGCCAAACGTTTGTGAAAAATTTCTCTATAGTCTAGCTCTTGAAGATCCATAGGTAAAAGAACATTAGTCACTTGAACGTGGAGATAGGGTCATGCCAGACCGAGCAGGTGACCTAGTGGTTAGAGCATACGTCTCGGATGCGAAACGGCGCGGGTTCAAACCCCAGCATAGTCAAACAGAAGACTTATAAAAATGGTACTATAGCTGCCTCGCTTGATGCTTAGCATTAAGAGGTTAGTGTTAGGACCTGTCAGCCTTGTGTCAGGACAATGTAACTGGATGGGACATGATGCTGCATGTCTGAGGCATGATGCCCAATGCTAGACATCACTAGAAAACTGTCACACTGCAGACATCGTACACACACACATACACACACACACACTAATATATCAGAGCAACTTTTGTGGAGATTTATCTACACACCAAGTTTAAGTAGGGTCGATGAAATATGATCCAAAATATAGAAAGCTTACCGGTCAATAAGCTGAGTTTTTTAATTAAAAATGTCAATTTATAGTATTAAAAAAGTTACAGTGGCCATACTTTGGTAGGCATGAAATGCATCTACACATGTATGTTTATGAGTGTGCAGCTGAAATGGAGTCCAAGAAACTGAGTGTGCAACAAACGAACAGACGGACAAACATACGTATGAATAAACATGTGAGAGAACACTAGACCACTTCTAACTTCGTTTACGAATTGATGACAAATGATTTTAAATACTCCAAGCATCTCAAATGTTAGCATCACAGGGAATCCGTGTGCATCTGTAGAATCCCAAAAGATAAAATAACGATGGGTCCGTGTGCATACCGAATGATAGCATTACGGGAAATTCGTGCGCAGCTGAAGAATCCCGAGTAAACCGGTCAACCTTTCAAGCATGGTTACTCATTTAGTACAAATTTTAGCTCTTGGATTGAATCCAATGACCGCAGAGGTATAAAACAAATGTGTTAACACTGTGCTATCCAGGTCCACATATAGAAAAGCAGGTGCCATTGAAGGCAATAGAAGTAATCACCAAACACGGATTTAATGGTATTTAACGGGATAGTGACATATGTAACAAGGCGATTGGAGTAAGTTGACTTGACCAGCGACGGCCTACTGGTCTTGGCACGAACCCTCATAATTCTGGTAACAAGTCTTGTATGCTAACCACTGGGTCAGTGCAACTCACACACATCCAAAGAACATAGAGAAAGTTAACAACGGTTGGAAGACTGGCTATCCATGAGTCAGCTCTGGGATTACACCCAAAACTACAAGGATACAAGACAAGAGTATTAATCGCTAAGTAGTATAGATAGATGATAATGTTGTCTCAGAGACCCCCTGCCCCCCCCCCCACCGTTAACATTTTATCAACGGATCGGTATCTCTCCAAAATGTTATATTAAACAAATAAAATATTATATACAATGTCATTTTCAGTACGACATGTTGGATTTGATCTAACAAACAGATTTTGTAAAAGATTTAATTCGATTAAATCAGCGTCAGTATATACCGTTATAAAACCTAAAATAATAAGCGATTGCATTAAAAAGGTAGGCCATCATATATCGCCGAAATATGGGTCAGTATGGTTATTCGCTACTGAAAATGATATGACAATTGCCGGTTGAGCAGATGATGTGATAACATTTATTGATAACATGGTCGATATATTATTTCATAAGGATATTTCTAAAGCCACAGAAAATTAAAAATTAACTTTTCATTATAATCATTTTCGTATTTGCTAACTCTCGTTGGCAGAATATCTGTTAACATACTATCAATAATCATGAATTCGCGTATTAGGTCGTCCATATCATAATTTATACCATGCAAATAAGATCAAATCTGATCAAGTAATTTTTTTATAAGCAATACTTGCTGTTTTGCAAGCATTCTTTTAGTCGCGAGTCGCGACTCAACGTTTCTACAAGCTGCTGCAAGAGAAACACCGACACCAGATTTTATTAACAAAAACGGATTTAATGATACGCCACTTGAAATTATACCAGAGCTGGTCATTAGCAGCGGCAGATATGATATCACTCGAAGTATTTTTTGTATAAGTTTGTAACATATTTTCACACACCAAAGATTTTTATGATAATATCTGTAATATTGCATTAGAGGGTCAACATATTGTATGGGAACGTTTTCTGAAATATAATTAAAATCGATTTATTTTTTTTACTATATAATATTTGTTTACATGTTTTATACCGTCATTTAAGTAACTAGTTCGGGAGATTCAGCTACAAATTCAATACACAATCAGTAAGTAGCTGTGATAAACTTTTTATTATACGCTATCTGCATAAATGTTAATTCGATATCTTTGTATTACTATAGACACAGTTCCAGAAAAATCATCTATTAAATGACGCCATGGAAATGTAAATATACTGAATTTTGCGCTGCTAAGTACGGACAACTTATATACACCTGTGACCTCTGCTGTATGTGTAAGAGTGTTATATTGCTGCGACCAGTTTGATTTTTCCTGAAGCTACTGTGTAAACGATATTGTTAGCTCGTCCGTGTGGAATTTTAACGAGATTGGTTTTTAGAACAATGTCAGGAATGTCACTATTGATATCATTAAGTCTTCCGTTAATGTTAACGAGTTTTATATCAACAATTGGTGGAGTTCAAAAAAATTTATTAATAAATCTGTTCAAATTTCTACGAAAATTTAGAAACGTTTGTATGCGATTATTAAAATTAGTTCTAAATGCAGAAATTCCATTATTGATTGTCATTAACGAGGTTGTTAATTGAATTTCCTTATCGTCGACCTATTTTTTAGTTGCAGCGTCGAAATCTGTTTCTGGTGCTCTGAGATTACTAATACCATTATTGCTCATATTGAGAAATGCAAACATAATACCACCGCGCACTGACACGTACTTGGATCGTCGACATATTTTTTGTTGCTTCATCTGTATCTGTGGTTGGGATTCCAAAATATATAATTGTTTCCCCAGACATTATTATTTCACCAGTAAATACATCGCCAGCTCTCTTAGCATAATCGTTAACGGACTTACACGAATCTTGTATTTTACCTTGATCAGCAAAAGTAACTATATTATTAACAGCTGCGGTGGAAATTCGTACAAGTACATAGTTTTTATTACTCGCTTTTAATCGTCCTTCTTTATCTTGAAAATTAACTACATTTTGATCAACGCTTGTGATATTTAATAAATTAGTAATTTCATTTTTGAGCTGATCAAACGTTGCATATTTAGATAAGTCACCTTGCTGAGCAGACGATGAATCTCCTACTAATGTTCCAAATTTTGAATAAAACTCATTATTTATTTACTACTTGACAAAATTACATACCATAAAATTGTATAGCAATAATGGCAAAATTGTCTATATTAAACTTTGATACAAAGCGGTTGGTGGAACATAAAAATAATAATGAGCTTCCTGATTGTCATTATGTTATTGTTGGTAGAACTGGATCTGGCAAAACAAATTTGCTTATGGATTAACTTCTCGGAGATAATTTTAAGTACGAAATCATTTATATTTACACAAATAATCCCCAACAGGATAAGTACGAGCTACTTAACAATTATAATAACACACTTCGTGACGATCTTGAATCTGGAGAAGATTTTTTTTATTATCAGAGAACCAGAGGAACTTATTTCAGTTAATCTACTAGATTCGTCTGAACATAAAATAGTCGCTTTGGGATGATATTCTACTAAACAACGAGGAAATGAATAAAAGCAGATCGTATATTTCACTGTCGCAAAATAATAACTGTAATTATATTTATCTCGCTCAATGATATTATAATGTCGACAGATTCATCAGGCGAAATTCTAGATGTTTTATATTATTCCCTGGACTTTACAATATTGACGTTAGAAATATCGCGAACGAACAATGCGGAGGAGTAAAAAAAAAAAAGATAAATTTATTGAACGATAAGTTGACAAATGATAATAGTAAAATGTTTCGATTGAAAACTATCTACAATGATTTTTAAAATAGAGAATATTATATAATTAATGGAAAAACAAGCAAAAATTAGAAAACATCTAGAAAATCTAAAAACAAACTTGCGCAATCTCAGGTAAGATTAAAACAGCTAGTACAGTAAGTGGTCAAGTTACTGCAGCAGAAACAGCAGCCAGCTACAGTTCTTAAACCGGTTACTAAGGCTTTACTTGGAAAACAACCTAACGGTAAACCCCTATCAGAAGAAGAAGTTAAAAAAATACAAGAAAAAGGTCTGATTGGATAGTTAAAGAACAATAAGAAGCAGCTGCTGGAAGAATTATTAAAAGATCTGATGCAAATAAAAGAAGATTAGATGAGACACTTGCAGCAAATATTGTCGATTATGCTATGAGACAAGCTGAAATAGTTTGGCTTATAAATAATCCGCTAGAACTTCAACAAAGATTAGCAACTGCAACAGTAGTTAAACCGATCGAGATACCTTTATAACATGAGAAGAACTTAGAAGAGAGAGAGAGAAAAAAAAATAAAAGAAGATTTGAACACTATTTAAAAAATATAAATAGCAAAATAGCAGACAACGAATACAAAGATTTTAACAAAAAATATACTGAATTTAAAAACGCGAGAATGTTAGCAAGATGAATTTGAAGCTGATAAAAAATTGTAAAATTAGAAAAAATAATTGAAGCGAGTAAAAAGCATTTGGATAATGTATTTTTATTAAAAAAAAATTGTAATAACGGCATTAAATTATATCGACATGAAATTATCACTGGTCTTTATATTGAGGCTATTAATAATATTAGAGATGGGTGATACATTAGTGATAGTCACATTATTAGCTTAGTTAATGAAGCAAAATTGTTAGACGAAAGATCAGAAGCAACTGGATATAAACCACCATCTCCTATAATGACTGAAGAATATTTACAAGAATCAGCTTCAGCAAGTACAAGCTATCGTGACAAATATAAAAAAAAGAGTAGAAAACGAAATAACAGATGAAGAATATTTAAATTTTATGAAAGAAAATGATATTTCTGACGTTGATAATATTTACGATTGGGAAGAAAATAAATATGATGATCTCATTAAAAAGTTAAGAATTATCATAGAAAAAGGTAGACGAGTTTATAAAGAAATTCCATTGGAAAATATTGAAATTTTTTTAAAAGATCTAGAAATGACACTATTGCTACTGTTTAAAAAAACAGCAACAAAATTTAGAGATAAAAAATATGCTGATTAGGGATATACTTTTGAAAAATTATTTCAACATTATGATGATAAACGTTTTCAAAAACATTTAGAAAAATATAGAGAGAAAACAGGAACTGGAGTAAGAATATTTACATCAGTTAATGAAATAATCGGTAGATTAATAATGTTATTGATATCATCAAAAGAAGCAGGAAATGTGTTGAAATTGACAATGAAATTATTGACATACATGATAATTTGAGATCGAGAATTTTAATAGCATCTGACGAATACGATACCTAGCACCGCGACTTAATTGTGGGGACTTAATTTTATAAAAATATAACAATAAATGTCAGCGACATTATTACTCGACTTAGGCCAATATGATAAAGATTGCGCGAACTTTCATTAAGTATATTCCACCAATAGAACTAGTTCGTGAAAAACCAATACGAAATTGAATTAATTTCCTGCTTTTGCTGTAATGCTATGGCAAATGTTAAAACTGGAGTAAATGATGAATTTGGATTTTCTAACAATCCAAGTTCTTCAATATTTAGAAAACGAGTATTTTTTAAAATTCCACAAGGAGCCTTCAACATAACTGGTCTAAATAAAACAATAAAAAAATAATAGCAAAAATAAAGGAGTAGCAGACAATTTTGAGCTTGCACCAAATCATAATACATTGCGTGCTAGAATAACATTAAAAGATATGAGAGTTAGCTTAGTTTCAAAACAAAGTATTGCACCACTAATAGGGTTTCTTTATGAAAGTTATGCTACTACTACTTTTCCTCAAGAATCTGTTACGCATGACGGTGAAAATCCAGTAAATATAACCGATGTTGACTCAGTATTGGTAAATTGCTCGATCGCGTCTGGTTCTTAATCAGCCAAAGGAAGCAAACAGCAAACAATATACAGTTTAAAATATTCCAGGACTAGCTCGTAAAGTTTCGCCAATTGCACTTGACGCGGATAAAGCTTTTGCAACTAGAACTGCATCTGCTGCTGGAACTGCAGTGGGACAAACAATATCTGATAAAATAAAAGGCGAACCCAAGGAGCATGCCGCAATCAAACAAGTTATTTTAGAAATCGCACCAACAAAAGAAACCCAACGCGCAATGATAACAACAACAAAAAAAAGCTTTTATTAGCTTATACTAATTATTATTAAATTTTATATAATCTGCTGGAATGCTATGGCAAATGTTAAAAATGGAGTAAATGATGAATTTGGATTTTTTTCTAACAATCCAAGTTCTTCAATATTTAGAAAACGAGTATTTCCTAAATTTCCACAAGTCGCAATAATTTTATATAACCTAATAAAATAGAAAAATGTCTGTGAGAAATTATCAACAATTGCAAAAATCTAAAGCAAGCAGTAGATGCTGGACTAATTCTGAGAAAAGTCCATCTCCGTGCTAAACTTTAATCAGTCGCAGTGGATGATAGATTACATTGACCTAAATACAAACGTCGAGCTGTGGCTTAAACCGAATTTGAGAAAAGCTTTCTTTAAGATAATGAACAATGCTGTGTTTGGTAAGACTATGGAAAACATACGCAGGTGTATTTCGATTAAGATTGTAAATGACATTATTCGCAGAAATAAATTAGTTAATGATGATGGTTTTGTTAGTATGAAAATATATAATGACAATCTTGCCGCAATACAACGAAGAAAGAGAAATTTAAAGATAAATAAACCAAGTTGTATTGGTGCAGCTGTACTTGAGATATCAAAGTGGCTGATATATGATTTTCATTATAATTTTACCAAAAGTATATGGCCAGATTCAGAGTTGTTATTTACTGATACGGATTCTCTAGTATATAATATAAAACGTGAAAATTTCTAACATGATATTTACAATAATAAAGATTTGTTTTTTATTTATCAGATTATCCAACATGTAGTGGATTTCAAGATTTTTCTAATAAGAAAGTTATTGGAATAATGTAAGATGAGTTTATGTTTGTGTCGGTGAGAGAGTTTTGTTGGACTAAGAATCATAAAGTATGCTGTGATATTAGATGACAATAAACTGAATAAGGACGATAAAGATATTCCTAAAGGATACGTAAAACATTATGCATTTTGGGGATTTCAAAGCTGTTCTTAACAATAGCGTCAATTTTATTTTCCAAAATGTAATTAGGACTAATTATTATAAGGCTGAAACAAATATAATTACAAAACCTGGAATTAGCAATTTCGATGATAAAAGGTATTGCAAAAACGGAATTAATACTCTCGCGCTTGGACATTATTTAAGTAATATTATCTATGCATTAGAAATAATGTTAGAAAGTTTAACAATAACTGATGGAGATAATAGCAAAATCAAAAAAAATAATGGTCAATAACCAACAATTTTAATTTGAATTTAATTATAAAATTTCAGGCATTTGTTTTAGTAAATTTGATAAAATAAAACGTTCTCTTATTAGAACAGACGATAGCGAGTATTTTCCGTATCTCGAAAATTTACGAGACGAGCTTGCACAAAAATATGAAAATTTACACAATCCAATAAGCCAAGGTCAGTACATAAAAATCATCATAAACCTGGACAGGTCAAAAGTTTTTGCAAAAGTTAGCAAATATCTTCTAAGCAAAATAGCTGTGAAGGAACTATTCGAAAGTCGCCGTAAGGTATCTGGTATGATTAAATTTCTGTTATATAATCACGAAAACACGTTGTACTTAATAGCGAAAGTTGGCACATTAATAATTGGTTCAGAAATTTAGTTTTTTCGTGTGTACTAATGTTTTGTAAAATGGAGATAATAACGCTAGGGATTAGTTTAAAATCATTCGAGAGATGTCGAACATAAAATATATAATGTAATTATTGTTTCGTATTTCTTTACTAATGTAATAGAATTTTAAATTCTGATAGCATATTTAAGACTTACAAATTCTGGTGCAGTTCTAATTGTATTAAAGTAACTAGAAATTCCCGTTACGTAAAAAATATACAGTGGATTTTCTCCTTAAGTCCAACCGTATATGACTTAAAAAAATATCAACATAACCAGATTTGGTTATATGTATCATGCGAGGACATATTTCAGTCTGTGCAGTTTTGTTTTTAATTAATCAATGAAACAAACAAGAAAATCTATAATGCTATATTACACATTTTTTTTTGTCTATAGTTTACTTCCACTTGCAAGAACGCATGTACGGTATTCACTTTCCATACGAAATATTGATTTCTTCTATGAAGTTCGCTCCAAAATGACAAAATAATAATACTCTTTTTTTTACATATAAACCACGTACAGTTTTCACAGAGTGCATAATATGCATCACCTTCTAGTAACTGTCCGTAGTTATTAGGTTATTGATTTTTCTATGGTAACGGCGAACAGAGAATTATGTTGCATATATGTTAAGAAATCGGCTATACATGTCCACATTCTGAGCCAAATAAATAGGTTTGTATATTGTTTTTATTTTGTATAACAAATACATGTAATACGTTTGGATTAAGCGCAATTTTATTATAATGAATAGCTTCCTTTCGCCATAGAAGAATTATCGTTTATTTTGTTAATCCGCTATCTTGTGGGTAAATGTGTATATAATATTGCCTGCATCTACGTTTGGCCAATTGGGCATGACGTTATTTTAAAAACATCCGCTATGAATAAATCAATCTCCTTGGCAACGTAATAGTAGTGAAGGGGGGTACTATAGCGACAATGGGAGTTATCATTAAATTATGGCCCCCGGCACTTTGGCGACAAGATTTTTGGCGACAAATGTCACAGCCGTGCCTTTATAGCGACAATGGGCATTTTGTATTAGCACACCCTGGGTCTGTTTAGTGTCAAGAGGAATGGTCCCAGGTGACATGACATCACAGTACTGAACACTTGGTAACAGTTTAGCAAGGAGCTGACCTAGTTGTCCTAAATACGCGCAGCTAACACTACGACTCTATGAAGGGACCTATAAAATAGAGACATAGAGACCGACATATATTACTATAAAACTTAGAGTTATATATAAAGCATTACATAGACTTGAAATATGTTGATCGTGTTCATAAATTTGCATATTTATAATGATGCTATAAATAGTTTTAATCAAGGAAAAGACTAACACCAAAATGGATGTTACTAAAAGTAACGCTAAAATGACGAAATTGTCCCAGAACTTAACCGAGAGTAAACATGTCCCTGAACATTTATTTACATTGGTTTAGACTAAAATTAATACTAAAATTACGACATTGTCCAATACTACAGTGAAAATTAAGAAAATCTGAAACATTAATATTCAAGTGACTGTGACTAAAAGTAACGCTAAACATACGAAATTGTTCCAGAATATGACAGAGACTGAAATTATCGCAGTAGATTAAGTTATATCAGGGTTCCTGCTGGTCATGGAATCCTGGAAAAAAAATTTGGAATTTAAAAAATAAATTTCAAGGGCCTTGAAAAGTTATGGAATTTGTCAAAACCTTGAAAAGTTTTTGAAAAGTCATGGAATTTGTGACAATGGAGTTAAATAAATTGACTACTTTAAATTTTATAGGGCACCGAGAATCGATTAAATAAAATGATAAAATTACAATCGATAAATGGTTTCAATTCATATAATAAAAGTTCTCCTAATGGAAGTATCACATGATTTCAGGTGTAGTTCACTAAATAAAAGAAAGCAACTGGAAAGTAATGTGTTTTGTTAGTATTGTAAATAGGAACACATACAAAGACTACTAAGAATTGTTTTCTTTATTCTTTTCAATACAAATTACATTGATCATTGGATTATGACATGAATTACTACATAAAGTCAAAGTGTGCTAGCCCATGTAAATTTAAAAAGTACATATTAAATATATTTGTTGTTAACTTATTTCTTGTTTTAAATTGAAAGATGTTATTCTTTATGTTCATTTACTTGACAATGCAAGATAGCGCAGTCCTTGAGTTTTATGAAATGGCCCTGGAAAAGGTTTGGAAAAGTCATGGAATTTGTTTTTGTTAAGTCTGCAGGAACCATGTTATGTTTGCTTAGTCTAAAAGTAGAACTAAGATTAGCAAAATCTCCCAAACCATAGTAGAGACTGAGAAAATCTCTGGTGGAAGATTGTATTCAGATTCCCTTGACTTAAAATATTCCACTAAATTTCAGAAAAAATAGCGAACTTGAATGGAAACTGGCAACTAGTCAGATGTATTGGTTGTTAGAAATAGTTAAAGACGAAGTGTAGCACTAAATTCTGAAATTGCACCT
The DNA here is from genome assembly GCA_016746295.1 of Potamilus streckersoni. Taxonomy (NCBI): domain Eukaryota; kingdom Metazoa; phylum Mollusca; class Bivalvia; order Unionida; family Unionidae; genus Potamilus; species Potamilus streckersoni. Next base: position 24,756 of record JAEAOA010000965.1, on the reverse strand, counting down.
GGCTTTAGCGGAGACTGAAAATAATCCATAGATAATTTTTTAAAATGTTACCAAGACTTAAAATAGTACTGAAATTATCTAAACTCATACCGACCTTCGTGGAAACTGAAAAATTGTAAATAAAAATTAAACTAAGCGATAATATTACATCTATGGTAATTAGCATTATGGGACCCTACTTTTTTAAATAGAGCGTCAAATTTTATAGCGTTAATATTAGCATTAACTGACCCTACGTTGTACTATAGAGTCAAGATTTATAGCGTTAAATGGCACAAGCTGGGACACTAACGGGAAGTTTGTATGGGAACAATAGGAATGGAACCGATAAGGTAACGTCTCAGTAATGGACACATGCAACCGAGAATAATGTTCTTGTGAGTTAAATATAAATTATATAACTAAAAAAGCTTTACAGGCAAAAAAGAATAAGTCTTTTCGAGAAAGTGGAGTGACCCTCTAAAAGGTTTTTATCGCGAATGCATGCTATCCTCACCACCGAAACGAGTAGCATAAAACACAACATATACTATCGCATCAACGAAATGAGCAGCACAAAACACACCCTATACAATCTCATCAACGAAATGAGCAGCATAAAACCCAAAATATACCATCTCATCAACGAAAGAGAAGCACAAAACATATCCTATACCATCTCATCAACGAAAGAAGAAGCACAAAACAAAACATATACCATCTCATCAACGAAAGAGAAGAACAAAACACACCCTATACCATCTCATCAACGAAAGAGAAGCACAACACACACCTTATACCATCTCATCAACGAAAGAGAAGCACAAAACACACCATATATCATCTCATCAACGAAAGAAGAAGCATAAAACCCAAAACCTACCATCTCAAAAACGAAAGAAGCAAAAAATCCAAAATATACCATCTCATCAACGAAAGAGAAGCACAAACATATCCTATACCATCTCATCAACGAAAGAAGAAGCACAAAACCCCAAATCTACCATCTCATCAACGAAAGAGAAGCACAAAACCCAAAATCTTCGATCTCATCAACGAAAGAGAAGCACAAAATCACACCCTATACCATCTCATCAGCGAAAGAGAAGCACAAAACAAACCTTATACCATCTCATCAACGAAAGAGAAGCACAAAACACACCCTATACCATCTCATCAACGAAAGAGAAGCACAAAACACACCATATACCATCTGATCAACGAAAGAAGAAGCATAAAACCCAAAATCTACCATCCCATCAACAAAAGAAGAAGCACAAAATCCAAAATATACCATCAAATCAACGAAAGAGAAGCACAAAACATATCCTATACCATCTCGTCAACGAAAGAAGAAGCACAAAACACAAAATCTACCATCATATCAACGAAAGAAGAAGCACAAAACACACCATATACCATCTCATCAACGAAAGAAGAAGCATAAAGCCCAAAATCTACCATCTCATCAACGAAAGAGAAGCACAAAACACACCTTATACCATCTCATCAACGAAAGAGAAGCACAAAACACACCCTATACCATCTCATCAACGAAAGAGAAGCACAAAACACACCATATACCATCTCATCAACGAAAGAAGAAGCATAAAACCCCAAATCTACCATCTCATCAACGAAAGAACAAGCACAAGATCCAAAATATACCATCAAATCAACGAAAGAGAAGCACAAAACATATCCTATACCATCTCGTCAACGAAAGAAGAAGCACAAAACACAAAATCTACCATCACATCAACGAAAGAGAAGCACAAAACACACCCTATACCATCTCATCAACGAAAGAAAAAGCACAAAACACACCATATACCATCTCATCAACGAAAGAAGAAGCACAAAATCCAAAATATACCATCAAATCAACGAAAGAGAAGCACAAAACATATCCTATACCATCTCGTCAACGAAAGAAGAAGCACAAAACACAAAATCTACCATCACATCAACGAAAGAGAAGCACAAAACACACCCTATACCATCTCATCAACGAAAGAAAAAGCACAAAACACACCATATACCATCTCATCAACGAAAGAAGAAGCACAAAATCCAAAATCTACCATCTCATCAACGAAAGAGAAGCACAAAACACACCTTATACCATCTCATCAACGAAAGAGAAGCACAAAACACACCCTATACCATCTCATCAACGAAAGAGAAGCACAAAATACACCATATACCATCTCATCAACGAAAGAAGAAGCATAAAACCCCAAATCTACCATCTCATCAACGAAAGAAGAAGCACAAAATCCAAAATATACCATCAAATCAACGAAAGAGAAGCACAAAACATATCCTATAACATCTCGTCAACGAAAGAAGAAGCACAAAACAAAAAATCTACCATCACATCAACGAAAGAGAAGCACAAAACCCAAAATCTACCATCTCATCAACGAAAGACAAGCACAAAACACACGCTATACCATCTCATCAACGAAAGAGAAGCACAAAACACACCCTATACCATCTCATCACCGAAAGAAGAAGCACAAAACACACCATATACCATCTCATCAACGAAAGAAGAAGCATAAAACCCAAAACCTACCATCTCAAAAACGAAAGAAGCAAAAAATCCAACATATACCATCTCATCAACGAAAGAGAAGCACAAACATATCCTATACTATCTCATCAACGAAAGAAGAAGCACAAAACCCCAAATCTACCATCTCATCAACGAAAGAGAAGCACAAAACCCAAAATCTACGATCTCATCAACGAAAGAGAAGCACAAAATCACACCCTATACCATCTCATCAGCGAAAGAGAAGCACAAAACACACCTTATACCATCTCATCAACGAAAGACAAGCACAAAACACACCCTATACCATCTCATCAACGAAAGAGAAGCACAAAACACACCATATACCATCTCATCAACGAAAGAAGAAGCATAAAACCCAAAATCTACCATCTCATCAACAAAAGAAGAAGCACAAAATCCAAAATATACCATCAAATCAACGAAAGAGAAGCACAACACATATCCTATACCATCTCGTCAACGAAAGACGAAGCACAAAACACAAAATCTACCATCACATCAACGAAAGAAGAAGCACAAAACACACCATATACCATCTCATCAACGAAAGAAGAAGCATAAAGCCCAAAATCTACCATCTCATCAACGAAAGAGAAGCACAAAACACACCTTATACCATCTCATCAACGAAAGAGAAGCACAAAACACACCCTATACCATCTAATCAACGAAAGAGAAGCACAAAACACACCATATACCATCTCATCAACGAAAGAAGAAGCATAAAACCCCAAATCTACCATCTCATCAACGAAAGAAGAAGCACAAGATCCAAAATATACCATCAAATCAACGAAAGAGAAGCACAAAACATATCCTATACCATCTCGTCAACGAAAGAAGAAGCACAAAACACAAAATCTACCATCACATCAACGAAAGAGAAGCACAAAACCCAAAATCTACCATCTCATCAACGAAAGAGAAGCACAAAACACACCCTATACCATCTCATCAACGAAAGAAGAAGCACAAAACACACCATATACCATCTCATCAACGAAAGAAGAAGCATAAAGCCCAAAATCTACCATCTCATCAACGAAAGAGAAGCACAAAACACACCCTATACCATCTCATCAACGAAAGAGAAGCACAAAACACACCATATACCATCTCATCAACGAAAGAAGAAGCATAAAACCCCAAATCTACCATCTCATCAACGAAAGAAGAAGCACAAGATCCCAAATATACCATCAAATCAACGAAAGAAGAAGCACAAAACACAAAATCTACCATCACATCAACGAAAGAGAAGCACAAAACCCAAAATCTACCATCTCATCAACGAAAGAGAAGCACAAAACACACCCTATACCATCTCATCAACGAAAGAAGAAGCACAAAACACACCATATACCATCTCATCAACGAAAGAAGAAGCATAAAGCCCAAAATCTACCATCTCATCAACGAAAGACAAGCACAAAACACACCTTATACCATCTCATCAACGAAAGAGAAGCACAAAACACACCCTATACCATCTCATCAACGAAAGAGAAGCACAAAACACACCATATACCATCTCATCAACGAACGAAGAAGCATAAAACCCCAAATCTACCATCTCATCAACGAAAGAAGAAGCACAAGATCCAAAATATACCATCAAATCAACGAAAGAGAAGCACAAAACATATCCTATACCATCTCGTCAACGAAAGAAGAAGCACAAAACACAAAATCTACCATCACATCAACGAAAGAGAAGCACAAAACCCAAAATCTACCATCTCATCAACGAAAGAGAAGCACAAAACACACCCTATACCATCTCATCAACGAAAGAAGAAGCATAAAGCCCAAAATCTACCATCTCATCAACGAAAGAGAAGCACAAAACGCACCTTATACCATCTCATCAACGAAAGAGAAGCACAAAACACACCCTATACCATCTCATCAACGAAAGAGAAGCACAAAATACACCATATACCATCTCATCAACGAAAGAAGAAGCATAAAACCCCAAATCTACCATCTCATCAACGAAAGAAGAAGCACAAAATCCAAAATATACCATCAAATCAACGAAAGAGAAGCACAAAACATATCCTATACAATCTCGTCAACGAAAGAAGAAGCACAAAACAAAAAATCTACCATCACATCAACGAAAGAGAAGCACAAAACCCAAAATCTACTATCTCATCAACGAAAGAGAAGCACAAAACACACGCTATACCATCTCATCAACGAAAGAGAAGCACAAAACACACCCTATACCATCTCATCAACGAAAGAAGAAGCACAAAACACACCATATACCATCTCATCAACGAAAGAAGAAGCATAAAACCCAAAATCTACCATCTCATCAACGAAAGAGAAGCACAAAACATACCCTATACCATCTCATCAACGAAAGAGAAGCACAAAACACACCCTATACCATCTCATCAACGAAAGAGAAGCATAAAACACACCATATACCATCTCATCAACGAAAGAAAAAGCATAAAACCCAAAATCTACCCTCTCGTCAACGAAAGAAGAAGCACAAAATCTAAAATATACCATCTCATCAACGAAAGAGAAGCACAAAACATATCCTATACCATCTCATCAACGAAAGAAGAAGCACAAAACCCAAAACATACCATCTCATCAACGAAAGAGAAGCACAAAACCCAAAATAGACCATCTTATACAACGAAAGAGAAGCACAAAACATACCCTATACCATCTCATCAACGAAAAAAGAAGCACAAAACCCAAAATCTACCATCTCATCAACGAAACGAGAAGCACAAAACCCAAAATCTACCATCTCATCAACGAAAGAGAAGAATAAAACACACCCTATACCATTTCATCAACGAACGCGCATGCAAACACACACACACATCTTTATTGAAGTGAGTGTTTATAATTACACTTGACTATATTCACCCAAATTAGCAAATTGGCAAATTGAATAGTATTTCTTTTCTAGAGATTTGGTTAGCCCTGAAAAGAGCTGTTTTTATTGAACTCCTATGACACCTGGCTAACGCTGACATCTTCCAGGACGAGCACCGCACACACACATCGTCCGCTCCAGTCATTCTCCCAATTTATTGTTCTGACCTGCAGAGCAAACGGAGCTTGAGTGGCTTCACTATCCCACTCCTCCGTTTGTGGAATAGTGAAGACCTGCTGTACCTCTTGTCAGAGTCGGGGATGAATAACTGGTCTCATTTCCTGAGGTCTTGGTCTTGGTCTTGGTCTCTGCGGTGCAACTGCTGCTGCTGCTAGAGGTGTCCTCACCTCAGGTAGCACCTCACACACACACAAGTTTTATCATAGGGTGTAACAGGATCCTCGCTGGTTCTCTATCTCCTCTTCTTTCTTCTTTGTATCCTCCTCTTCCTTAAGTTTCACTTCTTCTTTGTAAGCCTCCATAGTCAGTTCGTCCAGGAGACGTCTGGCATGTTCCAGATGCATTTGTAGTTCCGAGAATTTTTGTAGTCTACTACTATTCACTTTTTAAAATGTTGACGAGTCCACAATGGTAGATAGACTGACGTATGCTCACGTTTATATCCTTGGAGGACGGACGTGATGGAAAACATACGCTAATTTTTTACCATGATATGAAACGCGCAGACTTAAAAAAAAGTTCTCACGTTAACTTTTTTACTTTTTTGTCTTGCAAACACAGTCAGAATTTTTTGAATGTTGTTGACAAGACGGAGAGAAAAAGGGTGGGTTTTGTTTGTTTCGTTTTGTTTTACTGACCCCCTAAAAATTGAAGTGTTTATAGTCACACTTCTAAAAGTTTAATTTTTTGGCAAATGAAAGAAGTATATCTTTTCGAGTCTTGGTTAGCCCTGAAAAGGGCTGATTGTTTTTTTTTTTTTTGACGAAGAGTAATGGCAATCTTTGTTGAATTTTAATAAGATTGCAACCCCGTCTGACAGCAGGTTTTCCTACACGATAAGGTCTGCTTCTGCGAAAAGAGAAAGAGAAGTCTTTGGTGTCTATTCGACAGTCCACAAATCCTTTGTCTGGTTCTTGTTGTTGATATTGTTGTTGTTGCTGCTGCTGTTGCTGCTCTTCTCTTTGCCTCTTTTGAAGTCTTTATTTCTCAGTCCATTCTTCTTTTTATTTCTCAATTTCCTCTCTAAAGACATTCTCTATAAGGTCTTGGGCTATAGAGAGCATTCTGACATTCTCTATCTCTTCAGGCTTCGGTATCAGGTTTAGCCTGACACGATGTAATTGAACGTAAGCTTCGTTGAGTTTAGCTAGTCTGGAAGGCATCTTCGTAGGTTGACGAGTCAACAGTGAATGGTCAGACTGGAATCCCGTTCGCTTTATATCGTACAAACGCGGACGGGATAGAAAACATCCCTACTGAGTTTTAGTTATTGAAACGTGAGGATAGCTCATGTCATGAGGAGGGATAGAGAGAAAGTCAAAGAGCATATATTCATACTTTGGGGGGGTATAACTAAACAAACGACAGACACGTTTTTCTTCAAAATACAACATTTTTTATTCAACTAACAATGAATAGAATTAACAAGGAACAAACAACATTTCAATTTAAAATACAAATTATTTTTGACAAGGTTGACAACGTTGTGAAATCATGTGAGATTTCCATTGATTCATATCATGAGGCCATTGATGTACACTACGTTTTCTAGCTAAAGACAAAAGATAACCATAACGGCCACAAAACCATCGATCTACTTTGTTGTCATTTCTAGAAGGGTCACGATCAAAAAAGTGACTTAATGTTATAAAGAATGTCCCAGACTGCGATGATGAAGAAAATACACACAATATTGTCCACACACCATGGAATCGTTGTTTTGTAACTTCACATTATGGAATCGTGTCGTCTGGGCATTTCTTCTCATAAAGTCAATGATATCGTTTTCCAAAGGTGGTAATCCATACGAATCAAAATACTCCACACAATCGACTTGAGGAACGTACACGGCTACCCAGTGAGTTCCTGGAAGATGACTGTCGTCTGTGTTGATGACATAAGCTTGGTGGTCTTGAGTTTTGCGATGTGGGAGTTCATCTTTAGCACACACCACAGGATTCCAAGAACCAGTATACGAACTGTTATTCAAAAGGTAACAAAGTTCCCAGGTATCCATTTTTCTGGTTGTTTTGTTTCTCTTCTTTTTTTTCTTCACAGGTGATGATAAGTCATCAATTCAATTCTGACTTTTTGCTTGAAAATTTCTGACAAGTAACCGTTTCTTCGCCTGGTTTCCCAACTCTAGGCTAAGAGAGCTTCGATGTGATAGATCTCTCGAGTAGTCAGTGGAGGACAGGAATGATCACACAAGCCTTTATACCACTCATGCAACACGGTTTCTTCTGCGATGAGACTCCAAGCTTCGTCCAGATACTCGTTCAATTTTTCTTCTTGACTCATCATGAGACATTTATCGTGTTGAATTTGACTGGAATGATCTTTTTGACATCCATAGCAATCTTTCTTGACCAATTGCGCAATTTTATCTGCCAAGTGTTTAGCCAAACAGGAGACTAAATGTTGTTCTTGTTCTGGCCATCTTGACTTCACGACCTCGTTTTCTTTGTCTTCATCTTTAAAATTGGTTTTCACGGTATCCTCCCATTCCATGGATTCTTCCACTTTCAAAGAAGGATAAGTGTCCTCCGTAGTCTCTAATAGTCTAGAATAACTTCTCTCAAACTGTTGATTTCTATGGTATTATCGAATTCAGCATACAGGATGACGTTCGTTGTGTGGGGTAGAGGTTCTGCAAACTGAAGTTCCACTCGCAGTTGACCGGATTTTATAGGGTGAAAATGTCCCTCGTCACTGCCTTGGTCTGGAGTGAAATCAAAAGCCCACAAAGTGTATCATAAAGCATAATCGTCGTACGAAATGCCGTGACTTATGTTGGTTCCTAGTTGACCGGTAGCTTCGTACAGGGACAAGTACGATCTCAAGTAATTCTTCTGGTCAAAGTTAGGTTCAAAGGGTCTGGTACACAGAGTCTTGCAATCACGACTGACTTCAATTTTGGACACTTTGTAGTGGTTAAACTCAAAAGGATTTTCATTGTTGGCTCCGTTGAAGGCTGCATTGCTAACAATGCCGACGATTAAACGTTTGGGTAACTGGCCTTGGAAGAGATGATCTTCGATCTTGGATCGGAGTCCAGTAGCAATAGTGAATGTTTTCACTTCTACATGTCGTATCGGATACTTGGCAGTGGTTCTGCTCAAGGCGTGACTGATGTCGTTTCCCGCTTGAGGCAACACTTCTACGTGACGCACGTAAAGTCTGGCTTCTTTAATTTTGGTTTTGTAGTTGACATTCTCTTCAGCCATTAAGTGGAAAGCAGTACTGCTACGATTCAATCTCAGACGAATATCTACTCCGTTCAGCAAATACTTCTCCTGCAACCACATGTCCAAATGCAAACGATCCATCAGTTCTAAGTTATGGGCTCCCACGATTTTCTTTTGACGAGCAACAAATCCTTTATTGTCTTCATCTAGTTCGTCGAACTTTTCTGGTGTGTCAGGTTTCCAAATCACGCAAGCATCCAGATGAGTGTTCTTGGCCTCTTTTCCAAACGTCAAGAGATTTTCTAGGTACGCTCGGTAAGGGTAAGTATCCATGATACTGCTGATCAGTTTGTTATTCAAATACAAATCCACTTCGCTAAACAAGGAATGCATGAAATTGTTGACGGGAGCTACTTTGGCATCATCTGCTAGATTGGTAAGTAACTGCTATTCAGATTGATGTAATCTTCCGGTTGTCCTTTGATTTCAAACTCGATGGGAGCGGAATCCGTCAAAGAGGAAACAGGATGAAATTCAACCCATTGGGATTCTTGCATGGTCATCATAGTGGGTGGCATGGCAAGCAGATCCAGTTCTGACTTGAAACAGGCACAAGACTCTCGGTGCATCATTTTCTGTTCTTTTTTTACAATTTAATAATCAAAAACGTCTAAGTCTCGAACAGTTTTTCTTTTCTTAGTCTTTCTAGCTTTGAGAGCATGAAGTCCTTTGAAAGGGTGTTTTCGTCGTCTTTTTCTGTCTTGTCCTTCTTGGAACCTCAGAGAAGCAGGAATGCCTGACTCCTCAGCAAACGGGGCATTTATAGGATTTTCTCGTTGACCCAAAATATCTTTGCCTGTTTGAAGAAAAACATTTTTGCCTGCTCGCAAGAAAGCTTCTTTGGGGTTTTGTTTGTCAATGATGACATTTTGGAGAAATTCTTTACCGTGTGTCAACGCAGCATCTTTCAGGGCGTGCAATCCCCGTGTCACCATTGGTTTTAACACGGGAACCACAGTACGAAAGGCCGATTTGAGCATATCCCCTAACCCATGCCCTCGTTGTCGAGTGACTCCTTGGTACACAGGATACATGACTGACAAGAAGTCTTTTAGAGTACTCTTTTTCGAAAATGGAGTTTCACAGTGACTTTCCCTTGGGTGAATGAAATATTTTGTCCCAGATCTCCTTTTATAGTTATGTTGACAGTGTCAAAATACGACTTACTGACAGGTAAATAGTGAGGATGTACAAATTCGCGGTGAACGTGATAGGTGTTTCCACCTTCTTCGTCAGCAGCCGTGGCAGAATCCAGTTTGAAAGGAATGACACGCAGTAACGGTACAGAGGTGTGTCCCACTACGTTGTACTCCACTACATCGGAGTACACAAAAATCAAATTCAGTCCTTGGTTCATTACTACAGGGAAATGAAACTGTTTGGCAAAATCCAAATTGTTACCTATGGTTGGCATTTTGGTTGGATAATTCTTGATCATTTCGGGGTTTCCACCTAAAATGTGATACAATTCAGGACAAAATGTAATGGCCAAGACTTTGTCATGTGAAAATTTCATCAGGAGGCGACGAGCTATTTTGTGGTATTCAATCTTGACACTTTTTTTAGTTTTCTCCAATTCTTTTTCAAACATGGCATTGAACCTGTCAGCAAGGGTGTTCACCAAATGTTGACCGATAAAATAATAACCTGAAGGAATTTTCAATATAAGTGGTTCGATTAGTGGCAGGATTCTTTGTTTTGAGAAAGTCAACTTGATCACTACGTTCATCCATGACTTGTTGCACTTGATCGTCTTCAACTTCTATGGACACGGTGTTTTGAGATTCAACGATGTTTTTGATTTGTGTAGGGTGAATCATTTCTACCAAAGCCACTTACTAATTGGCTTCGTCATCAAATTGAATGATATGAGGTAATTTGGCCGTGTAACAGCACAAAGTGTTTTTGGGAAATACCTCCATGGAGCTGTCACTGGGTAAGGTTAAGTAAAATTGGTTGTTCATAATTCCACAGTTCTAGTGTCCGAGGAGTCACTGGAGGTCAGAGGAGTGTCTAAAAGAGGATGGTTAGGATGTATGTTGGAACTGACATTGTACACCAGACTCCCGTTGTAGTTGTTGTTGTTGTTTCCGTTAGAGGAATATTTTAGGGACGGATTGGGAAGAAGGTAACCAATGCAACTGCTGAGTAAAATGTTCCACAATTGTTTGTCTCCTTGTTGTAAACTTAGATTGGCAATGGCTGCACCGATGACAATTGTGTCCACAAAGATTTACAGAAAAAGACGATTTGCGTTTTAGGCACACGTTCTCCACACCACACCCACAAGGGTTGCTTTGGTAGATCTTGCAGAGAAGAACTGCGGAAAGGAGCGTTCACAGTAGGAACTGAGGCTGTGTTGAAGACCATGATGGTCACTTCTTTTTATAGTCAATGATTTGAGAAGCGTCAATCCAAGAGTCAAAACTTGACGGATATCCTTTCCAATGTATTTTGACTTCTTTGACACGTCGTTTTCCCACCTTTCGTGTTCTTCGATCGAGAATGCTTTCGATTTCGTACACGTCGTCTTCTGTTTTGGTCACACGTTGTAACTCGGGTAAGTAAAACGTTCCTTTTAACACTTCTCCGTTCATGTCTTCCAATTTATAGACGGGAGGATAACGACCACGCACTCGTTCAGTGACACGAAACAATTCAGTGGTCCATTTGGGCAAGTAACCTTTGTCGAAAGTACGTTTGGTTTTGCCAATGCGTACCCAATCTCCTGCGGCTAACTGTCTACCTTTCTTGGAACCAGTGATTGACGGAGACGTACCAAACAGACGCTTTAAGACGGTCACTTCGTTGTCTGGAGTCACGTCTTGAGGGGCACGCCCAATGCTCCGATGGTAAGTTTGGTTGTACGATTGAACGAGGTGTGGTAAGACGTCGATGTACTTGAGAGTGTGTTGATGTGTAGAATATTTCCACATGCATTCATTCAAAGTGCGTTGAAAATGTTCCACGATACTGGCTTTAGTTTCGGGATTCTCGGTGGTAAAAAAAAATGAATTTCACGTTTCTTTAATTCTTTTTGGAAAGCTTGGTTTAGAAATTCGGTACCTTTGTCAGTTTGCCATCGAAGAGGGTGACGACTACTTTGTTTCAACACCAGTTTCAAAGCTCGCACTAATTCACTGCTCGATTTGGAAGTCAAAGGCACGACCCAAGCAAATTTGGAAAAGACGTCGATGACACAAAACAAATATTTGTAGCCACGATTGTAGGTGGCCAAATGAGAGACATCGGCCAAATCCGCCTGCCATTGATGATCGATACCTTCCACTTGGGTGCGACTTCTTGAAAATTTTTGTCGAATGGGTTTGTGTAAGGTGTACGTAGCTTGTTCTTGTAACCATCGTTGCACTTGAGGTAAACGGACACTTTTCAGTTTTGTTTTGGCAGCACGATACAATTTTTGAACACCTCCGTAGCCAGCTGGATGAGATGGATCGTAGTAAATGCTAGCTAAGACCTTCTCCATTTTTTCTTTTCTTCCTTTTTGATTTGTTTTTTAATAAGTGATCCAATGTTCGCTGATGCTTTTCGCTATGGAGCGAGAGGGTTGTTTGGAAACGGCTTTACGTGTTCGATGTGCCACAGGAGTCGAAGTGGAAGGTAGTTTTGCTAATGGTGTTGGAGGTGGTAATGGTGGTAAGGGAATTTCTTTGGTTTTCTTGTCTTTTTTCACTTCTGGTTTCCCTTCTTTCTTTTTTACTTCTGTCGAAGGAGTGGACATCATCTTTTTAACCCAAGCGTTAAGTTCTTCTCGTTGAGGTGTAGGGGAAGGTGTCAACAAGGACGTTGCAATTTTTCTAGGTAGGGGAGCTGCTGATGGTGTTTGAAAGACTTCTTGTACCTCTTCTTCTTCTTCAGGTATGTGTGGGGTTGCTTCTGCTTTAACCGCTGAGGATAGTGGTGATGAACTTTTCATCAAGGCTTTCAAATCTTTCAAAGAATGTACAGCTGTTTCGTCTAAAGCTTTTTGGTGAAAGAGTTGCAGTCGTTGCAACAATTGACCGTACCGTTGAGATTTTTCCGTTTCGGACAAATCGCTACGATCCATCAACGATTGCAATTCGTGTTGTAACTGGGACATTTCGGTCAAATGAGGATTGGGAGGTAATTGTTGGGTCCGTTGTTCTTGCCAACGATGGTATTCCATCCATCGTTTATAAGGGACTAAAGTCAGTTTTCGTCCTTCCATTAGATTTCAAGAATCACGTCTGGGATCTTTTGACTCCAGTGTTCTCCTTTTATCTTTGTCCTCCCAGGATAGTTCCAAGTGTTCCCATTACTCCTTGCAACAAGGGTTGTGCTATGTTTCCCATCAAGGGTGCTAACAGGGGTAAAATAGCAATTCCTCCGCGTTGCACCAACATCTTTTTCTTTTGACGAATAGGAATTTTCTTTTGGACCATTTGACGAAGAACGTGTCGATTTTTGGCTAAGCATTTTTTTCTGATGTGCAGACAAAGGAATCGTGCCTTTCAAAACATTCAGACAACATTCGCACACGGTATCAATGACGTCCTTCGAGGCGGTTTGAATAAGTTTTTTTCGAATGTGTGAAGGAGCTTTGGACAGGACAGACAACATGTCCCAATGTTTGACTAAACGAGGAGGTAGTCCTTTTCTTTTCTTTCCTTTAGAGTAGAAGAGGAATGGGTTTTGGAGGGTGACATTTTTTGTGAATTGTTTCCAGGGCAGACACCAAAAAGTACACTAACGTCAATCACTTGGGTACATGACCTTTTATCCTTTTTTAGCACAACGAAACTGTCTTGTTTCCTTTTGGAACAGGAGAACGATACATCTTTGGGTACACGACAGCCACTTAACTTCATAGTTCGTCCTTGTTAGCCCTTATCCATATGGCCTTTGTCCCTAATCAATTTTTTTGTTGTCTCTCTTTTACAAATTGGTCAAGCTTTTCCAACATGTTGCCAATATTTCTGTAAACAAAAAAGGACTGAAGAAACCTCCTCTTTGGTGACTTCTAATTTTTCTGGGAACGACTGTGTCTTTTCTGTAGGTGTCGTCGATGCTGAACTAAACGTTTTTAGGATGACGTGACTGACGTTTTCGTTTTCCTTTTCCTTTATGCACAGAAGAACGACGATGGCGATGGTGTACACTTCTTTGTGGTGCCATCTTGAGGTGATTAGCAGCACAAAAAAACACTGATGTTAAAATGGACCTCAGGTCTTTTTATACTGGAATGCGTCGCCACTGATTGTCTTTACGTCGTATCAACTTGATGAAAGGCAACACACGTCGTGGAGGAGTTCGCAAAGGGCTAAATCGAGCCAATTCTTGGTTGGACAAATCCAGTAAACTTTGTAACACACCTGTTCTCTCTTGGACTTTGATTTTGGGGGCAGGTACTTTGTGAGCAGCAGCCACTGCTGCTAAAGAGGAAGAGGGTATTACTGCTGGAGAAGACATTTTTGGAGACGCTCTCTTATAGGTTGAAACTGTTTTCGGTGGACTTTTCTTTTTCGTTTTCTGAGGTGTTGACTTGGTTTTGGTACCGTGGCTCTTTTTCGTTTTCTGAGGTGGTGACTTGGTTTTGCTACCGTGGCATTTTTTCTTTTTCTTCTGGGTTCGTTTGGGAGTGAATTGTGTCTTGGGGACAAGTTTGGGTGCATTGGGATCCCATTTTAGGAGGGAACGAATGATGACACCTCCTATTGAACCACTACCTCCAGGTTTCAAAATAATTTGCCTTTTGGTTTGAGTGTCAATGCGAGGATCAGCTAGTTGCGTCAAGGCTACTTTGTTTCTGTCAACAAAACGTTTGGTTTGATGTGGAATCTGAATGATGCCTTGCAGTAATTGACGTGCTGTCACCGTAAACCATCGTAAGACTTCTTTGAGACTGGCTTCTAAGACACGAGCACGTATTTGTGGATTTTTCTCGCGACTAATGCCATACAAGGCACGAACCAATTTAACGGGAAGATGAGACTGAATGGACGTCATGTTGACAATGTGAGATAGAATCCAAGTAACCAAGGCTTTATACATTTTTGTCTTTGCTGGTCATGGTTAAGTCGACGACGGGGATGAGTACACGACAGGTCCACCGTCTTGACACCAGTGGTGAAACAGATGGGTACGAAATCGCAAATAATCGGGGGTAGTGGGTTTCAAATCTACGAGTGAATAGGCGTGTGGAGTTTGAGTGGCATTTTCGTACGCATGAGTTAGCCAAGGTGTTTCTAACTGTTTGGCTAAGACTTGCACTTGCGATTTATCTATAGGACTTTTAAACAAGACCACGTAATGAACATTGAGACTGATGGTATGATGGGCTTTACTTTGTTGAAACAAATTTTGAGTAATGTAAATGACACTGGCATTACGATGATGCCCTTTGCGTGTAAACCACAGTTTGATTTCTTCTTCGTCTTCTCCTAACATGTCATCAAAAATAACCAAATGGGTTTGACTGGGGTCAGACACGATACCGTCGTCTTCGACCGGAATGCCTTCCACAAACACAATGGATTCACCTTAACTTTCTCGTAGAAGGTTGTACGCGGATTGCCACTCTTTGTAACACCACACGATACGTTGAGGTGGACGATCGATCAAATGATGTTTATGTTCGATCAAACGTTTGACAAATTCGGTTTTGCCTGAACCGCTAGGTCCAGCAATGAGCATGTTAAAAGGATGTCGAAAATACAGGGCTTCCCAACTAGCACGGTCTAAATGTTCGGCAATGACTTTGAAAGTGGAGGAAGAGGGAGCAGAGACAGTAGAGGTAGCCATAGTAGTGTCAGGAATGTCTCCTTTCGTGTAACACGATGACAAACAAGACAAGAGTTTTTATACTTTTTCAGGACACGTTTATTGCAAACTTTAAAATGAAATAACACGAAAGACATAAATACATAATAGCCAAATGGTTAAGTACATGAATAAAAGACACATCAACACAACTATCGTGGAATATCAACAAGTTTCTACTTTACAACATTTTTTTGTCATTCAAATGTAGTGTTCTAGGGACAGTGCGTAATGTTCTAAAGGTTTGTACATGGTTTGGTACTGTCTCACAAAGGTTCTTCTGGAATGGTCTTTCTAAAAGGTCAAGGACCGTCCTGTCCTGAAGAGAATGGTTTTCCTCCGTGACAGACTGTTCTTCTGGTATTGTCACTAACACAGAATGAAAAGTGACTTTTTTCACGGAACGTTTTAATGTTTCAGGATTACAAATCTCGGGCATAGTTAGCCACTTCTTTAGTCCAAGCCTCAAAGCCCACACTTTTCCAGTCACGTACATCTGTCCAGTGAGGGTGTAAGTCACAAGCTACACACACATCCTCATACACATCTTCGGTACCTAAAAGTTGACGAATCTTGTTTTCCCATAAAGGTTTAGAAGTATCCAGATGAACGCGCAAAGCTTTCAGGAGAATGTGTTTCTTGTGAGCATTTAAAGGCATCACTTTCATATTTTGTTTTTGGAGTGGTACGTACTGTTCGTAAAGTGTCCACAAATCATCGGACGGTAAACGAAATCCCAGAAAGCAAGTCACTAAGACACACACGACACGTCGTCCCCAATTTAATGGACACAGTTCTCGTAAAAGACAATGGTAATCTTCCACAGTTTGAATATGCACATGGATCTCCTTCCAAGGAATCTGTTGTATCACCAATGATAACGGTTTTGGCATGGTAAAACGATTTTATAGTCTTTTTGCGACAGCTATAACAAGTAATCTCGTGTTTGTGTGCGCTCGTACGTTTGAGTATGTGCTTGCATGTGCGTTCATTGGTGTGAATTGTATATAAGTGTGTTTTATGCAAGCTCATTCATTGATGAAATAGTATATTATGCGATTTATGATTCCTCGTTTAGTTGGTGTGATAGTATATTGGTGTGGTTTATGCTTGCTCGTTTCATTGGTGTAAAGGGTATATTTGTGTTTTTTCTTCTCATCCGTTGGTGTGGATAGTATATTTGTGTTTTTTTTTTCTTCTCATCCGTTGATGTGGATATTATATTTGTGTGCTTTATGCTTGCTCTTCCGTTGGTGTGGATGGTATTTGTTTCTTTGTTTTTATGCTTCTCGTTTCGTTGGCGTGAATAGTATATTTTTGTTTTATGCTTCTCGTTTCGTTGATGAGGATATTATTTTTTGTGTTTATGCTTCTCGTTTCGTTGGTGTGGATTGTATATTTTTGTGCTTTATGCTTCTCGTTTCGTTGGTGTGGATAGTATTTTTTGTTTTTATGCTTCTCGTTTCGTTGGTGTGAATAGTATATTTTTGTTTGTTTTATGCTACTCGTTTCGTTGGTGTGAATAGTATATGGTGTGTTTTGTGCTTCTTCTTTCGTTGATGAGATGGTATAGGGTGTGTTTTGTGCTTCTCTTTCGTTGATGAGATGGTAGATTTTGGGTTTTGTGCTTCTCTTTCGTTGATGAGATGGTAGATTTTGGGTTTTGTGCTTCTTCTTTCGTTGATGAGATGGTATAGGATATGTTTTGTGCTTCTCTTTTGTTGATGAGATGGTCTATTTTGGGTTTTGTGCTTCTCTTTCGTTGATGAGATGGTATATTTTGTGTTTTGTGCTTCTTCTTTCGTTGATGAGATGGTATAGGATATATTTTGTGCTTCTCTTTCGTTGATGAGATGGTATATTTTAGATTTTGTGCTTCTTCTTTCGTTGACGAGATGGTAGATTTTTGGTTTTATGCTTCTTCTTTCGTTGATGAGATGGTATAGGGTGTGTTTTGTGCTTCTCTTTCGTTGATGAGATGGTATAGGGTGTGTTTTTGTGCTTCTCTTTCGTTGATGAGATCGTAGATTTTGGGTTTTGTGCTTCTCTTTCGTTGATGAGATGGTAGATTTGGGGTTTTGTGCTTCTTCTTTCGTTGATGAGATGGTATAGGATATGTTTTGTGCTTCTCTTTCGTTGATGAGATGGTATATTTTGGATTTTGTGCTTCTTCTTTCGTTGATAAGATGGTAGATTTTGGGTTTTATGCTTCTTCTTTCGTTGATGAGATGGTATATGATGTGTTTTGTGCTTCTCTTTCGTTGATGAGAATGGTAGAGGGTGTGTTTTGTTCTTCTCTTTCGTTGATGAGATGGTATATTTTGTGTTTTGTTCTTCTTCTTTCGTTGATGAGATGGTATATGATATGTTTTGTGCTTCTCTTTCGTTGATGAGATGGTATATTTTGGGTTTTATGCTGCTCGTTTCGTTGATGAGATGGTATAGGGTGTGTTTTGTGCTGCTCATTTCGTTGATGCGATAGTATATGTTGTGTTTTATGCTACTCGTTTCGGTGGTGAGGATAGCATGCATTCGCGATAAAAACCTTTTAGAGGATCACTCCACTTTCTCGAAAAGACTTATTCTTTTTTGCCTGTAAAGCTTTTTTAGTTGTTGTATAATTTATGTTTAACTCACAAAAACATTATTCTCGGTTGCATGTGTCCATTACTGAGACGTTACCTTATCGGTTCCATTCCTATTGTTCCCATACAAACTTCCCGTTAGTGTCCCAGCTTGTGCCATTTAACGCTATAAAACTTGACTCTATAGCACAAAGTAGGCTCAGTTAATGCTAATATTAACGCTATAAAATTTGACGCTCTATTTAAAAAAGTAGGGTCCCATAATGCTAATTACCATAGATGTAATATTATCGCTTAGTTTAATTTTTTTTTACAATTTTTCAGTTTCCACGAAGGTCGGTATGAGTTTAGATAATTTCAGTACTATTTTAAGTCTTGGTAACATTTTAAAAAATTATCTATGGATTATTTTCAGTCTCCGCTAAAGCCAGGTGCAATTTCAGAATTTAGTGCTACACTTCGTCTTTAACTTTTTCTAACAACCAATACATCTGACTAGTTACCAGCTTCCATTCAAGTTCGCTATTTTTTCTGAAATTTAGTGGAATATTTTAAGTCAAGGCAATCAGAATACAATCTTCCACCAGAGTTTTTCTCAGTCTCTACTATGGTTTGGGAGATTTTGCTAATCTTAGTTCTACTTATAGACTAAGCAAATATAACATGGTTCCTGCTGACTTAACAAAAACAAATTCCATGACTTTTCCAAACCTTTTCCAGGGCCATTTCATAAAACTCAAGGACTGCGCTATCTTGCATTGTCAAGTAAATGAACATAAAGAATAACATCTTTCAATTTAAAATAAGAAATAAGTTAACAACAAATATATTTAATATGTACTTTTTAAATTTACATGGGCTAGCACACTTTGACTTTATGTAGTAATCCATGTCATAATCCAATGATCAATGTAATTTGTATTGAAAAGAAAAAAGGAAACAATTCTTAGTAGTCTTTGTATGTGTTCCTATTTACAATATTAACAAAATACATTACTTTCCAGTTGCTTTCTTTTATTTAGTGAACTACACCTGAAATCATGTGATACTTCCATTAGGAGAACTTACTCTTATTATATGAATTGAAACCATTTATCGATTGTAATTTTATCATTTTATTTAATCGGTTCTAGGTGCTCTATAAAATTTAAAGTAATCAATTTCTTTAACTCCATTGTCACAAATTCCATGACTTTTCAAAAACTTTTCAAGGTTTTGACAAATTCCATAACTTTTCAATGCCCTTGAAATTTATTTTTTAAATTCCAAAATTTTTTTCAGGATTCCATGACCAGCAGGAACCCTGATATAACTTAATCTACTGCGATAAGTTCAGTCTCTGTCATATTCTGGAACAATTTCGTATGTTTAGCGTTACTTTTAGTCACAGTCACTTGAATATTAATGTTTCAGATTTTCTTAATTTTCACTGTAGTATTGGACAATGTTGTAATTTTAGTATTAATTTTAGTCTAAACCAATGTAAATTAATGTTCAGGGACATGTTTACTCTCGGTTAAGTTCTGGGACAATTTCGTCATTTTAGCGTTACTTTTAGTCACATCTATTTTGGTGTTAGTCTTTTCCTTGATTAAAACTATTTATAGCATCATTATAAATATGCAAATTTATGAACACGATCAACATATTTCAAGTCTATGTAATGCTTTATATATAACTCTAGGTTTTATAGTAATATATGTCGGTCTCTATGTCTCGATTTTATAGGTCCCTTCCTAGAGTCGTAGTGCTATATGTGCGTATTTAGGACAACTAGGTCAGCTCTTTGATACACTGTTACCAAGTGTTCAGTACTGTGATGTCATGTCACCTGGGACCATTCCTCTTGACGCTAAACAGACCCAGGGTGTGCTAATACAAAATTCCCATTGTCGCTATAAAGGCACGGCTGTGACATTTATCGCCAAAAATCGTATCGCCAAAGTGCCGGTGGCCATATTTTAATGATAACTCCCATTGTCGCTATAGTACACCCCTTCACTACTCGTAATATTCTACTGATAACAGTGTTATGTTTATTTAAATTTTTGTTTTATGAATTTAGATTTAGTGTTCATATACTGCCCAATTCTAGTGTTCAAAATACTCATCAACCCTGGCTGATTTTGGGATCAGTATTGTCCAATGTGTGGTATATGTGTGTGTTATTTGTTTCGTATATTATCTTGTGTTTTTTGTAGGACTGGATATATATATATATATATATATATATATATATATATATATATATATATATATATATATATATATATATATATATATATATATATATATATATATATATATATATATATACATACATACATACATACATACATACATACATACATACATACATACATACATACATACATACATACATACATACATACATACATACATATAATTCTTGGAGTTATTATTAGTCTAGTGGTTCATATGTGACTCGGGAAATTCGGTTATAGCTGTTACCAAACTTCCAGGTCTGTAGAACCTGTATTAATTTAGTGTGTGTAGTACAGTAAGAGAATAGAAAAAGAGGAAAGTTAGTACAGTTAAAATGTTAGGTATATATATGTATAGTTATATAATTGGGTGTGTGCATGTAGTATATGTTTCTACTTTTCCTTGTTTTCGTAATGATCTTTCTTGGCGTTGCCTTTGGGGGAGATTCGGTACGACCCTTACTACCACATGTGAGTCTCATAACATAGGTATTGTACCGTTATGTTATCCTAATTCTCTAACTATTTAAATAAAAATTATTTAATTATCTTCTCTTTTGACTTTCATTATTGAAATGATATACGCTGTTAGTTCTATATAAATGCTCTTGTCATTAATATTATTTGTGTTCAATAAATTATTATTTTCTATTGTCCCGTATTTGTTTATAATTTCGTTTCTTATTTCCTGTCTTTCTATTTGCTTTTTCTTGGAATCTGAACATTAAATGTTCTTTTGAGTCTAGATAGTTTTTACATAATCTGCATAGTTTTATGGTATTTACTTAATGTCTTTTAAAAACTGTCTCGCCTGTTATCCACTTATTGTGCAGGTATAGATACAGACTACCTTGTATTGTGGTCGATTTTATACCTGCCCAGTTTTTCCATATGTCTGACCAGTTAAAATTTAAATGGCGTAGTTCTATATCATGTGCTACCCTACATACCATATCATTTAATATGGCATAAATATTTTTTCCTTTATTTGTTTAATATGGTATAAATTTTTTCTCCTTTATTTTACGTTTCTAGATGATCTCTGAATTGTGTATAGGTTCGCTTTTTCTCCTACATTTACCCAGAGGTTCTAGCAATTTAGTCAATACATATTTTTCTTGAAAATTATAGTTAAACCGGCATAATGTTTCCAATGGTACTTGGGGAAAATCCATTAAAATTATAGCCTTTTGTTTTAGACTAAAATTTGGTGAGTCTAGTCCTCCTTTATATTTTGGTCTTCATATCCGATTCTTTTGACATAGCTTTATTTGGGAAGATAAGATACACGAGTATTTTTCTTCTAGTAATATAAATCATGCTTCCTTCTGTGAGATGAATTGTGCTCAATATGTAATTCAATTGACTATATCGGTAGGTTTCAGCTACCCGTACACGGTCCATTAAGTTAATCTTTGTGTTCGACCAAGTTTCTATACGTGCTTCTATCTTAGTAAAAAGCTCACAATAGTTTTTCTAAGTAGAGTTTTTCCTATATATTACTCCTAATACGTTTACATTTTCTTTAACCATGTAATGGATTACCCAGGATGGTTACCTCGCCAGTTACCTATTAGGAACTTTTCTGTCTTATCGTGATTAATTGCAAAACCAGAGGCTTTTACAAATTGTGTAAATTCATACTGATGATGTTTATATGATGAACTATATCTGGTAAAGTTCGTGCAGTGATCTGCACTGATAAGGCGTTCCTTAATGTAAAGATTTAGTCTTACGGTGAGGCCTTTATACACAGATAATACAGCCTACATCGTATGTGAGCTGGAAGTATTCGGTTTTTTTTTTTTGGTCTTTTTTCACCAATCGAAAGCTCTTCGTACATGTGGCAGAGAATTAACCGAACTCATGGTTTCAAAATAATGTACAATAAACATAAATCACCCTCGGGTATCGTTGTACACAATAAAACGAAACCCAAATTCATGATTTAATAAACAAAGGGATTTATACAATTCCGTGATTAACATTATATACATCGTCAAAGAAAAATAAAATTTACAGCAAAAGAAATTATGGTGGTTTACATACTTTTAGAATTGCTTTAAATAACATCATGATTCTAACTCGTTCAATCATTTATCTGCGTTTTCGGAGCAGTGATCTGAAATATGAATAAAAATCCGTTATAATGTAAATAATTGACGAATTTGTTTAATTTAAAAGAATGGAAAATACAAAGTTCCACATCTTCCAATCATAAATATCTATAGCTGTAGGCAATAATTGGTTATTTACAACGGTCTGCACGTCAACATCTTAACGTCGGTCAGCAGGTGAGTAGCTGGTCAGTGTTTTAGAGTGACCCGTTTTCAAAGAGTATAATAAAGGATTGCATACTTCTCTTTTGGACCACCATCGTTATTTATAGGATTCATGCGAATTAAAAGAATTGTTTGATACATTGTCAATTAGTCATGATAAATAACCGAGGTATTCCAAATGTCAGTTTTCTGCATATATGTGGTATGTGTTAACACTCTTGTTTGGTTAACAACCCCAACCATCGTTTTCAGGGTCATCCAGGACGCTAGAATAGGGAGATACTACTCAAAATTATATGTGTGTGCGTGTTTGTGTATTTGTCTATATTTAAAGTTAAAACCCCTTACCCTTCTCTTTAAGGTATATATATATATATATATATATATATATATATATATAGTGTGTGAACATTAACACCTCTACCTTTTGCTTTTATGTTTCCCAATCCTCCTTTTTGTGATGGTATGTTTAAGTGTATTTAACTATAGAGTGGGTGTAAATACTCAGATTCGTTTCATTAGATAGTAGGGGTGGGTGTTGGATTTTAATCCAAAAGCGATCTTTGGATAGTAGGGTGTGTGTATTGAATTGTAATCAAAGGGGACTGCTTGACTGCACGGTGTATCCTATACGGCATGTTTGACCCGTCAACGACACCCAATTCAAGGCTAATTCCCGTATGACCCAATTACTCACATAATGCTAATTCCCGTATGACCCAATTACTCACATATAGCCACTTCTTTCACTGTCTTCCAGATGGTATCTCCAAGATCGCTTAACAATACAGAAAACAAACGATATTCACCTACAGATCGTATGTATGTATGTACGTACGTATGTACGTAGGAAGGTAGATAGGTTATATATGCATTCATGTATGTGTGTCTAACATGATTTGAAACAGCATTAAGAGGTTAGTTTAGGACTGGTCGGTCTGGTGTCAGGATAATGTGACTGGGTGGGACATCATGCTACATGTCTGCGGTATGATGCCACAGTGCTAGACATCATTATATACTGACTGCCACATGGCTTACATTGTAGCAAAATGACTGCAAAGTTGTTAAAGCTACGCTAAAAATACAAACCACACACACATCTCCGAGTATCGTTTTGTTATCCGAGTGAACTAAAGTTACGTTCTGCAATTTTATGGGGGGGGGGTCTCCCAAGATGTGGTTACGTAACCGGATAAGACTGATTACCCGTGAGTTAGTGACCATGAAGTGAACTGACGTGAAATATCATTCCAATATGCGATTAGTCGTGCATTACGTGGCCACGTGAAAATTTCGAAGCATCTTGTCTGGGTATAACCGATAAAACAGTGAAATTATGAAGATCTAGCTATATTGATAGAAAAACATGTCGCAGTATATAAATACATATACTACCCTCATTCACAAGGTAAGATAATATATTGAAATTTGATTTGTTATTATTATTATACATGTTTCAAATGCACCCCAAGGCGTTGTCGCTTCGTCTCTCCATTATTAGATTTGACTCGACTCAAAATACTACTCAAAAATGCTCTGACGAAATTTAAAGACAAATTAAATAGATGTTTATGTCAGTTTCAAAGTCTTTATTAGCATTTTAGTTGTGAATTTCAAATGCTGAGTACAGTTTCATGATGGACAATTCAGGATACACTATACGATAAAGATGTACAAGAGACCGACAATTTAGATTTCTTGCTGCAAGGAGTTGAGATTTTTCGCATGAAAATAATTATATTTTACTGAAAATAATTTATCCTGTTCAACTATATAGCTATTTATCAAAATTAGTTATTGTTTCCACGAATCAGAAAAAGTATATTTTTGAGCTGTTTGGGAGCAGAAAAATAAATTAAAAAAATCCCCAACCCCCGAAAATTAAATGGTTGATCCCTAAGGAAACATTTTACTGTACGAGTTACAATCTATTTTTAATCAAAAAAAAATATAAATCCAAT